>CM077786.1:12819160-12833711 GCA_039737535.1 Lagodon rhomboides
GTCGTTGAACTATGCCTGTTATCATTGAACCTGATCAGAGGAGAATATCAGATTAGTAAAACCTTTTTGGTGGAAATGTACATTTCTGGTAGAAGGTCTAAATTCAGAATAAGCATTTATTTACAAAAATTAGGTAAAACATTCAAAAATAAATATTTTTTCTACTGTTTAGTATCCAATGAGTATATGCCCAAACGGATTTTCAAATGATTATATTATATTTTGTTTATGTTTTACACAGCATCCCAACGTTTTTGTACAAACTTCAGTGAAGAGGCTCGTGGCCAATACCAGGCCACTCTGTATACACACAATGCCACATTGCCAACCCGGCCTACCTGTTAGCAGCGATGTATCCCATGAACAGGATGCTGGCGTACATGTTGAGGAAGAAGGCAGAGAAACCAAAGATGCAGATGACCAGTCGGGTGATGAAGGTGTTGCTAATGTATTTTGTGATGCGGATGGGGAGACAGAGGCAGAGCAGGAAGTCAGCGGCTGCCAAGTTCTTCAGGTAAACTGTCATGCTGCTGGATGCCCGACGCTGAGCTCGGCAGAAGTAAAACTTGATGATGAAGCCATTGAGGGGTAAACCGACCTGCACAGAAACCAGGTGAGCAGCATGGCAACAACAGTTTTAGCTGAACAAAGGATTTAACCTGATGGACAGAAGATATCATTTTTCTACCCAATGTAATTTCTGTAAAACAAATTAATCAAAGTAATTGTCATTTAATAGCAAATATCTTTTACATGTGTCACTTCCTTCCCTCAAATCCAGAGTCAGCCATCAGAACTTTTAAAACTCACCAGAAACACCAGACTGTAGACGACCACGAAGAAGGGGTGTGCTGAGGTGTCGGCCTCATTACAGCGAGTCAAACCTTCAGTCTGGTTTGTAGCCGACGACTGGTTGACAGATGAGGTCATTTCAAATCCTTGGTCACTCATTTTTCTGGTCGATCTAAACCAAATGAATCCAAATTACAGAACACCTTAAACACAAAACACACTGTCTGCGACAGAAATGCTTCCAAACAGCAGAATAAATCATTCATAACGTGGCCATGACCAAAATAGGAAGTACACAGGTTTCTCAGGAGCCGATTGGATGGTTTCGAACTACCATTCAGTGGTTCCTGTAACCGCTATATCTTCCTCTTTTGGTCATGGCCACGTTATGAATGATTTATTCTGCTGTTTGGAAGCATTTCTGTTGCAGACAGTGTGTTTTGTGTATAAGGTGTTCTGTAATTTGGATTCATTTCGTTTAGATCAACCAAAAAAATGAGTGACCAAGGATTTGAAATGACCTCATCTGTCAACCTGTCATCGGTTACAAACCAGACTGCAGGTTCGACTCTCTGTAATGAGGTCGACAGCTCAGCACACCCCTTCTTCGTGGTCGTCTACAGTCTGGTGTTTCTGGTGAGTTTTAAAAGTTCTGATGGCTGACTCTGGATTTGAGGGAAGGAAGTGACACATGTAAAAGATATTTGCTATTAAATGACAATTACTTTGATTAATTTGTTTTACAGAAATTACATTGGGTAGAAAAATGATATCTTCTGTCCATCAGGTTAAATCCTTTGTTCAGCTAAAACTGTTGTTGCCATGTTGCTCACCTGGATTCTGTGCAGGTCGGTTTACCCCTCAATGGCTTCATCATCAAGTTTTACTTCTGCCGAGCTCAGCGTCGGGCATCCAGCAGCATGACAGTTTACCTGAAGAACTTGGCAGCCGCTGACTTCCTGCTCTGCCTCTGTCTCCCCATCCGCATCACAAAATACATTAGCAACACCTTCATCACCCGACTGGTCATCTGCATCTTTGGTTTCTCTGCCTTCTTCCTCAACATGTACGCCAGCATCCTGTTCATGGGATACATCGCTGCTAACAGGTAGGCCGGGTTGGCAATGTGGCATTGTGTGTATACAGAGTGGCCTGGTATTGGCCACGAGCCTCTTCACTGAAGTTTGTACAAAAACGTTGGGATGCTGTGTAAAACATAAACAAAATATAATATAATCATTTGAAAATCCGTTTGGGCATATACTCATTGGATACTAAACAGTAGAAAAAATATTTATTTTTGAATGTTTTACCTAATTTTTGTAAATAAATGCTTATTCTGAATTTAGACCTTCTACCAGAAATGTACATTTCCACCAAAAAGGTTCTAATCTGATATTCTCCTCTGATCAGGTTCAATGATAACAGGCATAGTTCAACGACTGATCTATATACCAGTGGCGGCTGCTGGTCTTTCAAGGAGGGGAAGCTCATTTTTCCGGCCTACATCATAAATGTGTTTGTTTATTTATTATATATATATTATTATTATTATTCAGGACACCTGAAAAGACCTGTTACTTTTCCCCACCTTTTGCACGAAATCAATCTTAGGAGTTGACCTGCCCTGCTGTTTAACTCTAACAACATTCATATTATCTGCCATGATGTGCACCTTGCTAATGCTAGCAGCTGGAGCTGCTGCGCCAGGCTACTGTGAAGTGTGACCGCCTGTGAGTGTGAGTGTGAGTGACAAAGTCGCTGGGGATCGGTAAAGTCTCCGGATCAGTTCAGAACAACAGAATGAAACACTTGGAAAATGCTCCGGTGGATGTTTATTCTTCAAGATCGCTGATTCGCTCATTTAGCTGTCAATCAAAAAAGGCTTCCGCCTCAGACAGCTCATCCAATCATCATGCAGAAGCCGAGCGTCCGGGCCAGCCCACTGCCCCATAGACCCCCAGAGACGCTGAGTTCCGATGGGCGGGACAAAGCCCAGCATTTATCCAATGACCGTCTGGTTTCGCTGCAGTGGAACAACCCGCTCTACGCTTCCCCACTGAAGTCAGTAGAAGCTGAACGCCCGACTGTGGAAAGCGCTGTGGTGCTGCGGGGATGAATGAGAAGGAAGTTGCGCCAGTTACCTTTGATAAGTAGCTGATTCTGAACAAAAGATGAAGGCTTTCTAGCGCGTATTTAGTCAATGAAATGTACACACAGCGGTACATATTTCACCACTTTTTTTTTTTTTTTTTGGTGACATTTTAGGGGAAGCTGAGCTTCCCTTGCAGTCTGAGAGCAATCGCCACTGCTATATACAGAGTCTATTTATGTCACTTCCTGTGAGTCAAATTCTCAGAGCTGTACTGCACTGTTTTTACGTGTATTGTCCTGTGTAGATATGACATGACTGATGGCTATGAAATGCTA
This sequence comes from Lagodon rhomboides, assembly GCA_039737535.1. Taxonomy (NCBI): domain Eukaryota; kingdom Metazoa; phylum Chordata; class Actinopteri; order Spariformes; family Sparidae; genus Lagodon; species Lagodon rhomboides. The sequence goes on from CM077786.1 coordinate 12,822,383, forward strand.
TTTATTTGTACAATATATGTAGGCTATAATTTTACTTTTTTAACAAACTGATGTATATGATAACTTTAACTTGTTATTAACGGTGGTGGTGTGGTGGGGTTCTAAATGACAGTGTTTAGCATATCAAAATTATGATATCTGTATCTCCAGGGGTCTGTTTCACAAAGAGTCTAATCCTAAACTCTGAGTTGATCTACTCTGAGATAGAAAACTCAGAGTTTACCTCATTTCAGGGTTAATAAACTCAGAGTTTTCACTAAACCTGCTTTATGAAACGGACCTCAGGTCTTTAGGATTTGTTTTTTAAAAAGAAAAGAAACAAACTTAATGAATGATATATTCCTTAACTGAACAACCCACTGAAAATCAACTATCCAATCAGTTTTAGACATTCTTTAATTAAACAAATTTTATTTAGTGTAACACTTCCAGTACAGATAATGTACGTTTCTGGTAAAATGTCCAATTTAATGTTAGCAACGTTTTTCTAAAAGTTTGGACAGGGACAACATAATACTGGGAAAGTTATGTAACATTCAAAAAACACCTGTTTGGAACATTTCACAGGTAAACAGGTTTATTGTTGATAGTATCATGATTGGGTAGGGCCATCCTTGAAGTGCGAGGTTCTCCACACTCTGCACAATGATTGAATTCTCTTTTATTTGTGTTTCACACAGTGTCAGAATCTTTTTGAAACCAACAAGCTATACACAAGTGGGCAATGGCATACTGAGCATTTTCACACGTTGAACAAATAAATGTCTTCGGCTCGCAGCTGTGTCTCTGGGCTATGCAGAGGCAGGCAGAGTGTCCGCAGTGAAGCCTCCATACACGACCAGCTAAAACAACTCGGTTTACTGCAAGGCAGCATTTGCCAGCGGGCTGCTCATTGAGGTGCCCCTCAGACATTTAGCTCATCTGCTCTGTCAAGCCCAGAGACACTCCGGCAGCACTGTGAACTGCAGCCGGCAAGTCGGGATGGACTGCGACAGTCGTAGAGTGTGGTGTGTTTACTGGGAGAACTACAAGTCATAGTCCTGGGTATTAGCACTGCGGCCGAGAGCCGGACGACAAGATGGAAAATTCTCTCTTCTGGAGAGAGGCACGAGTATGAACACTTCTAAATAGTCTTTTTTGACAGTTTCTCATTTGACAAATCCAATTAATTATAAGTTCTGTCATTATTTTGATAGCTGCTGGACACACACTGTGGCATATCTTATATACAGTACATGCACACATAGCGCAGCAGAATTTTTCTATTTTCAAATATCCTGTGACACATCACTGGCCAGCGCCACTACTGGGTTTTATCAACATACAGAAAATGAAAAACCTAATGGATTTTAAAGTAGGATTTTATTTTGAGAGAAGAGAAAAAGTGCTATCATGAGTGGGCCAAGCATATCATGTACTGAAATTCTCATCAAACTTCCATTTGAGGGGAGCAGCAGGTAAACTTTGAACTGCTGAACTTTAAACTGCAACTGTAATTTTTTACAGTTGTTTACTGACGCCTGCTCTTCCTCGCTCCAGGTATCTGAAGATCGTCCATGGAACTGCAGCACCTCACATCCTGCAGACGGTGCGGGCTGCCCACATCATCTCCGCTGTCACCTGGGTTTTCCTCCTGGCCCTGATGAGCACCTACATCATCATGTTCTTCCACGGCCTAAAACACTCTGTCCCAATGAGCTGTGAAGCACTTCACAGTGACCAACTTGCTGTGCTCTACAACATCATACACACTTCCTCCACTGTCAGCTTCCTGTTTGTCCTTGTCTCCTTGATCTTCTTCTATTATAACACCTCCCGCAGGGTGTCAGAGGCGCGGAAGAGCCAGCCGACGTCCTCCAGCTCCAAGAAGCTTGAAAAGTCACACAGAAACATGTTGGTGCTGGTCTGTGTCTTCTGCTTTTGCTTCGTCCCCTTCCACCTGTTTCGCCTCATCGACATATTCCTTTGGAAGAATTGTTCTATGAAGAAGGTTTCTTATTACCTGATGGAGGTGACCGTCATGGTTTCAGCTCTCAACGTCTGCCTGGACCCGCTCATCTACTTCATCTTCTCCAAGGCGTTCAGGGCCGGGTTAGTGGAGCAGAGAGAGGCGCTGAGACAAAGCACTCAAGAACGTGCATAAAGTCAATACTTTGGACTTGGACTTTGGAGTCTTTCACAAAGAAATCCACAGTCCAGCAGCATTCAACAACTTCAACAAATCATCCACAGACTTGTTCAGTCAACTAAGCCAGACGCAGAAAGTCTCATTTTTTCTGTCACATTACATGTACATGTACAATATTATGTTTATATGCAGGCCTGGAATTTCGTCATTTTAGGGGCAAGGCAACTTGGCCTTTTGTGTTGTCATTTTTTTGAGGGCACAAAGGCCATAAAATAAAACAATGTCCACGTCCATAATGAATTTAATTTAAGGACAAATGTCACTTCTGAGGAAGATTGGAGTCTCAGTCGAAACTGTCAAGCAGGTTAAGAAACATCTGCTATACTTTTTTATGTGTGAAGATAAGAAACCATTGAACATATCTAAAAAGAATACAAAATGAACCGTATCAATCTGATTGTTACTTGTGATTTGTCTGTCTTGTTTATACATGTGATTTTTTTTATGATATGTTTTTATAGTTGTCTATTTTTTAACCTGTCTGCAAGCCAAGTTTCCCTTAGGGGACAATAAAAGCAACTGAACTGAAGTACACAGGAAATTATGAAGTCCATCACTCACTTCAAAAACTGTAAAACTTATTAAACCCACCAAACATCCTGGAAAGTGACAAAGTTAAGTTTTTCGCTCTAAATTACATAATTACATAATCGCCATCAAACTGGACGCTGTCTGACTCTCACTCACAGGGTCGGAGGCTGTTGTCTGGGGGAAAGTTCACTGAAGTCTCGGTCTGGAGGGCTGACGGTTGCAGTGATTTATTTTCATCACAAACACCCTGTGAGTTTTTTGCCGGTGACAGACGCTGTTTTTCGGGCAGAAATGTGACAAAGAGTCGGTCAGACAGACAGGAGGACAGACGCTTCTCCACGTATATCTGCGGTATTCTTTTCCTCATATAACTTGCCAAAGACAGTTACAGTTACAGTTACTACGTTACTTTTGTTTGGTCATGTAACATTGCTTTGTGGGACATTTCTCTGTATTAAGTTGAGTGAAGGACCTGTGTAGTTAACCGACAGTCCGATCAACACGCCCTCGATGCGCGAAACCGGCTTATCCATATAGTATAGTATAGTATATTATATTATAGTATAGCCCACCTAAGCGGTTGATGAATGTCATCAAAAGATGCTTTTTTTCCCTCAAAAAAGATGCAGGTGTCAAACCTGTGTTGACAGGAAAGAGGCAGACTAGAAAACCGCAAAACCAACTGGGGCAGTGCGGGCGGGGCATCAAGGCCACCGTGGCCTCGTGTCCATCGTGAAATTCCTGCCCTGGTTACAACACTGGAATTTTCTTGATGGTTTAATTTTAAGTACATCCTCTCTTATCAGTGATAAGACTATGAAAAAACTTAACTTATTCCACAGTCTTTACTATTCTCATGATGCCCGCTGACAAAAAGTGAATCCGTTTTTTACCTTGTACCATTTGTGTTTATTTGTCCTTGATAAGCCAATTAATTAACTTCTATAAACATGTTAGCTCCAAGCTAGCTAGCAACAGATGCACCAACCTGCCTGTAAGTTTGTGCTCAACTCAGCCTCTGACTCATGTCAGAACTCAAAAACTCAGAAATTTTCTTCTCTGTTCTTTCAGTTATTCCCTTTCAGTCTCTTTCCTTTTTCTCCTCTAATCTCTGGATGTTTAGGAAGCAGATCGATAAAGCCCAGTATAAGCATGGAGTTAAGAAACATTAACTAACAGGAACACCATGTATGTTACAGGGTAATCTCCTCTTTACATTGACTTTTCAGCCAAGTTTCCAGATAAAATGTTGCGAGCAAGCCAGTGACTGCTGTTTGAGACTGTTTCAACAGGTGACACCCCTGGATATTTTTAACGAGACGCTGGGACATTTTCCAGCTGTATTTGTGGTGACAAGACCAGATATTTTACGCCAGACATTGAGACGTTCACAGCCACTTTTGCAGCAACAAACCTGGGTCTTTTAAGAGACATTGGGAAATATCCAGCAGAATTTGTGGTGACATTTTCGGCCACGTTTGATGCAACAAAATTTGATATTTTTACAGAGATGGCACGTTTTCCATTTCTGGGGCCACAGAACAACATATTTTTGAAGAGGCATGCTGAGACATTAAGACATGCTGTTCTTGTGAATCGGAAACATTGTGGCTCCATGAGCAGACAGCATGGCCAGTAAATGTTGTCAGTGGTAATTGTGGCCTGTTCATCAGAGATAAACAGGAAGACAAAGACAAAGCTTATCTCTAGGTTGTAGTTGAAGTCATCATCACGTCATTTTGCTGCCATTCTTCCACTGTAAAAGTAGAGTAGAAGGAAGCAGTCTTGTGATCAGTCTCTCTAGCAGATCTCCTCAGACACACAGGTAAACACTGCATGTATTTCATCTTATTTTTTTTTTTTGCACTTCTACGGCTTTGAAGACAATATTTTAATATCCAAAAATCTATATCTAAAAATCTAAAATCTATATCTAACAATTGAATGGGATGTACGTTAGAGCTGATGGTAGTTTGAAAAAATCCAGTGGTTCTTGTAAGTTCCTGTCATTTCGTTTAGATCAACCAGAAAAATGAGTGACCAAGGATTTGAAATGACCCCATCTGTCAACCAGTCGTCGGTTACAAACCAGACTGCAGGTTTGACTCTCTGTAATGAGGTCGACAGCTCAGCACACCCCTTCTTCATGGTCTTCTACAGTCTGGTGTTTCTGGTGAGTTTTAAAAGTTCTGATGGCTGACTCTGGATTTGAGGGAAGGAAGTGACTTATGTAAAAGATCTTTGCTATTAAATGACAATTACTTTGATTATTTTGTTTTACAGAAATTACATTGGGTAGAAAAATTATATTTTCTGTCCATCAGGTTAAATCCTTTGTTCAGCTAAAACTTTTGACTTTAACTGTAACACTAACTGATTTATTTGCCATGCTGCTCACCTGGATTCTGTGCAGGTCGGTTTACCCCTCAATGGCTTCATCATCAAGTTTTACTTCTGCCGAGCTCAGCGTCAGGCATCCAGCAGCATGACAGTTTACCTGAAGAACTTGGCAGCCGCTGACTTCCTGCTCTGCCTCTGTCTCCCAATCCGAATCACAAAATACGTTAGCATCACCCGCCTGGTCTTCTGCAACCTTGGCGTCTCTGCCTACTTCCTCAACATGTACGGCAGCATCCTGTTCATGGGATACATCGCTGCTAACAGGTAGGCCGGGTTGGCAATGTGGCATTGTGTGTATACAGAGTGGCCTGGCATTGGCCAAGAGCCTCTTCACTGAAGTTTGTACAAAAAAGTTGGGATGCTGTGTAAACCATAAACAAAATATAATATGATCATTTACAAATCCGGGGACTCAGCAGTTAAAAAATATATTTATTTTTGAATGTTTTACCTAATTTTTGTAAATAAATGCTTATTCTGAATTTAGACCTTCTACAAGAAATGTACATTTCCACCAAAAAGGTTTTTATTCTAATCTGATATTCTCCTCTGATCAGGTTCAATGATAACAGTCATAGTTCAACGACTGACCTATCTACAGAGTCTATTTATGTCACTTCCTGTGAATCTTAACTTCAGAGCTGTACTGCACAGTTTTTATGTAATGTCCTGTGTAGATATGACATGACTGATGGCTACAAAATGCTATTTATTCGTAGAACATATGTAGGCTATAATTCTACATTTTTAACAAAGTGATGTGAATGATAACAACTTTAACTTGTTATTAACGGTGGTGGTGTGGTGGGGTTCTAAATGACAGTGTATATCAAAATTATGATAGCTGTATTTCCAGGTCTTCAGGATTTGTGTGTTTTTAAAAAGAAAAAAAAAGAAAAAACTTAATGAACGATATATTCCTTAACTGAACAACCCACCGAAATTAACCATCCAATCAGTTCTAGAAATGTTTTAATTAAACAAGTTTTATTTAGTGTAACACTTCCAGTACAGATAATGTACGTTTCTGGTAGAACGTCCAATTTAATGTCAGCAACATGTTTCTAAAAGTTGGGACAGGGACAACATAATAGGGAAAGTTGTGGGATGTTCAAAAAACACCTGTTTGGAACATTTCACAGGTATTTTGGTAACAGGTGATCGAATCAGGGTAAGGTGGGAAAGGGCCATCCTTGAAGGGCGAGGTTCTCCACACTCTGCACAATGATTGAATTCTGTTTTATTTATGTTTCACACAGTGTCAGAACCTTTCTGAAACCAACAAGCTAAACAGAAGTGGGCTATGGCAGTCAGGATGGACTGCGACAGTCGTAGAGTGTGGTGTGTTTACTGGGAGAACTACAGGTCATAGTCCTGGGTATTAGCGCTGCGGCCGAGAGCCGGAGGACAAAATTCTCCCTTCTGGAGAGAGGCACGAGTATGAGCACTTCCAAATAGTCCTTTTTGTTTATTATATACATGCACACATTGCGCAGCAGAATCTTTTTATTTTTAAATATCCCATGACACCATATTAGTGCCCTATGGTTTGTCAACATACAGAAAATGAAAGACCTAATGGATTTTAAAGTAGGATTTTATTTTGAGAGAAGAGAAAAAGTGCTATCATGAGTGGGCCGAGCATATCATGTACTGAAATTCTCATCAAACATACAAATTCCTAACTTCCATTTGAGGGGAGCAGCAGGTAAACTTTAAATTGTTTAACTTTAAACTGTGACTGTAATTTTTTACAGTTTTCTTTACTGACGCCTGCTCTTCCTTGCTCCAGGTATCTGAAGATCGTCCATGGAACTGCAGCACCTCACATCCTGCAGACGGTGCGGGCCGCCCACATCATCTCCGCTGTCACCTGGGTTTTCCTTCTAGCCCCGACGAGCACCTACATCATCATGTCATTCAGCAGCCTGAAACACTTGACCTCTGTCCCAATGAGCTGTAAAGCACTTCACAGTGACCAGCTTGATGTGCTCTACAAAATCATGCACACTTTCTCCACTGTCAGCTTCCTGTTTGTCCTTGTCTCCTTGATCTTCTTCTATTATAACACCTCCCGCAGGGTGGCAGAGGCGCGGAAGAGGCAGCCGACGTCCTCCAGCTCCAAGAAGCTTGCAAAGTCACACAGAAACATGTTGGTGCTGGTCTGTGTCTTCTGCTTTTGCTTCGTCCCCTTCCACCTGTTTCGCCTCATCGACATATTCCTTTGGAAGAATTGTTCTATGAGGAAGGTTTCTTATAACCTGATGGAGGTGACCGTCATGGTTTCAGCTCTCAACGTCTGCCTGGACCCGCTCATCTACTTCTTCTTCTGCAAGGCGTTCAGGGCCCAGCTTAGCCGGAGAGTGGTTGTTACAAATGGATAATTACTGTACATAACATTTTATTTGCGAGGAATGTAATACAAATTATAGATTACAATAACTAATCGTTTAATCAAAACTAATTGAAGGGGCTATGTGGAACTTTATGTAGTGCTGGGAGCCAGTCATTAATGTTAGCAGACTCCAGTTCCTAATGTTAGTTCTGTTAGTGGAGCAGAGAGAGGCGCTGAGACAAAGCACTCAAGAACGTGCATAAAGTCAATACTGTGGACTCTGGCGGAAATCTGGCCTGAGTCTTTCACAAAGAAATCCACAGTCCAGCAGCATTCAACAACTTCAACAAATCATCCACAGACTTGTTCAGTCAACTAAGCCAGACGCAGGAAGTCTCATTTTTTCTGTCACATTACATGTACATGTACAATATTATGTTTATATGCAAACCTGGAATTTCGTCATTTTAGGGGCAAGGCAACTTGGCCTTTTGTGTTGTCATTTTTTTGAGGGCACAAAAGCCATAAAATAAAACAATTTCCACGTCCTTAATGAATTTAATTTAAGGACTAATGACACTGGAGTCACTGGAGAGATTGGAGTCTCAGTCGAAACTGTCAAGCAGGTTAAGAAACATCTCCTATACTTTTTTATGTGTCAAGATTAGAAACCATTGAACATATTTAAAAGAATATAAAATGAACCATATCAATCCGATTGTTGCTTGTGATTTCCCTGTCTTGCTTTTACATGTGATTATGTTTTTATTATATGTTTTTATAGTTGTCTATTTTTTAACCTGTCTGCAAGCCAAGTTTCCCTTAGGGGACAATAAAAGCAACTGAACTGAAGTACACAGGAATCTATGAAGTCCATCACTCACTTGAAAAACTGTAAAACTTATTAAACAAATCTCCACCCACAATTGTTGCTCAATTGGCACCAAATGTGCAGGACATAAATACATAAAAACTACACATTACAGCGTGTTTTCAAGGTGTTTCCCCAGTGTCCCCCTGTCAATCTAAACCCGTTGATAGTTTATAATCATATGGATGCTGTTATAATGTGTAGTGATTGAGATCCTGACCCACCAAACATCCTGGAAAGTGACAAATTTACGTTTTTCGTTTTAAATTACATTACATAATTAAATAATCTCCATCAGTCATCTGGATGCTGTCTGACTCGCAGGGATGGAGGCTGTTTTCTGGTGGAACGTTCACTGGAGTCTCGGTCGGGAGGTCTGACGGTCGCGGTGATTTATTTTCATCACAAACACTCGGTGAGTTAAAGTTTTTTGCCGGTGACAGACGCTGTTTTTCGGGCAGAAATGTGACGAAGAGTCGGTCAGACAGGCAGGAGGACAGACGCTTCTCTACGTATATCTGAGCTGTGTTGACAGGAAAGAGGCAGACTAGAAAACCGCAAAACCAACTGGGGCAGTGTGGGCGGGGCATCAAGGCCACCGTGGCCTCAGGGCATATATTTTTTCAAGGACACAAGGCCAAATGGCCCTCATGGCCATCGTGAAATTCCTGCCCTGGTCACAACACTGGAATTTTCTTGATGGTTTAATTTTAAGTACATCCTCTCTGATCAGTGATAAGACTATGAAAAAACGTAACCTTGTACCATTTGTGTTTATTTGCCCTTGATAAGCCAATAAACTTCTATAAACATGTTAGCTCCAAGCTAGCTAGCAACAGATGCACCAACCTGCCTGTAAGTTTGTGCTCAACTCAGCCTCTAACTCAACTCAGACCTCAAAAACTCAGAAACTTTCTTCTCTGTTCTTTTAGTTATTTCCTTTCAATCTCTTTCCTTTTTCTCCTCTAATCTCTGGATGTTTAGGAAGCAGATCGATAAAGCCCAATATAAGCATGTTAGAAACATTAACTAGCAGGAACGCCATGTATGTGTCAGGGGAATCTCATCTTTACACTGACTTTTCAGCGAAGTTGCCAGATAAAATGTTGCGAGCAAGCCAGTGACTGCTGTTTGAGACTGTGTTTCAACAGGTGACACCCCTGGATATTTTTAACGAGACGCTGGGACATTTTCCAGCTGTATTTGTAGCGACGAGACCAGATATTTTACGCCAGACACTGAGACGTTTACAGCCACTTTTGCAGCAACAAAACTGGATCTTTTAAGAGACATTGGGAAATATCCAGCAGAATTTGTGGTTACAAAACCAGATATTTTCTAGTAAGATATTGGGACGTTTTTGGCCATGTTTGATGCAACAAAATTTGATATTTTTACAGAGATGGCACGTTTTCCAGCCATGTCTGGGGCCACAGAACAACATATTTTTAAAGAGGCATGCTAAGACATTAAGACATACTGTTGTTGTGAATTGAGAAACATTGTGGCTCCATGAGCAGACAGCATGGCCAGTAAATGTTGTAAGTGGTAGTTGAGGCATGTTCATCAGAGCTAAACAGGAAGACAAAGTTGACAAAGTGAATTTGTGTTATTTTCAAGCTATCTATAGGCATGAACTGAAAGACATCATCACGTCATTTTGCTGCCATTCTTCCGCTGTAAAAGTAGAGTAGAAGGAAGCAGTCCTGTGACCAGTCTCTCTAGCAGACCTCCTCTGACACACAGGTAAACGCTGCATATATTTCATCTTATTTTTCTTTAAAGACAACATTTTAATATCCAAAAATCTATATGTAAAAATCTAAAAATCTATATTTGACAATTGAATGGGATGCATTATAGAGCTGATGGTAGTTTGAAACCATTCAGTGGTTCCTGTAACCGCTATATCTTCCTCTTTTGGTCATGGCCACGTTATGAATGATTTATTCTGCTGTTTGGAAGCATTTCTGTCGCAGACAGTGTGTTTTGTGTTTAAGGTGTTCTGTAATTTGGATTCATTTCGTTTAGATCAACCAAAAAAATGAGTGACCAAGGATTTGAAATGACCTCATCTGTCAACCAGTCGTCGGTTACAAACCAGACTGAAGGTTTGACTCGCTGTAATGAGGTCGACAGCTCAGCACACCCCTTCTTCGTGGTCGTCTACAGTCTGGTGTTTCTGGTGAGTTTTAAAAGTTCTGATGGCTGACTCTGGATTTGAGGGAAGGAAGTGACACATGTAAAAGATATTTGCTATTAAATGACAATTACTTTGATTAATTTGTTTTACAGAAATTACATTGGGTAGAAAAATGATATCTTCTGTCCATCAGGTTAAATCCTTTGTTCAGCTAAACACTGTAACTGATTTATTTGCCATGTTGCTCACCTGGATTCTGTGCAGGTCGGTTTACCCCTCAATGGCTTCATCATCAAGTTTTACTTCTGCCGAGCTCAGCGTCGGGCATCCAGCAGCATGACAGTTTACCTGAAGAACTTGGCAGCCGCTGACTTCCTGCTCTGCCTCTGTCTCCCCATCCGCATCACAAAATACATTAGCAACACCTTCATCACCCGCCTGGTCTTCTGCAACTTTGGCGTCTCTGCCTACTTCCTCAACATGTACGGCAGCATCCTGTTCATGGGATACATCGCTGCTAACAGGTAGGCCGGGTTGGCAATGTGGCATTGTGTGTATACAGAGTGGCCTGGCATTGGCCAAGAGCCTCTTCACTGAAGTTTGTACAAAAAAGTTGGGATGCTGTGTAAACCATAAATAGAATATAATATGATTATTTGCAAATCCGTTTGGGCATATACTCATTGGATACTCAACAATGAAAAAAATATTTATTTTTGAAGGTTTTACCTAATTTTTGTAAATAAATGCTTATTCTGAACTTAGACCTACCAGAAATGTACATTTCCACCAAAAAGGTTTTTATTCTAATCTGATATTCTCCTCTGATCAGGTTCAATGATAACAGGCATAGTTCAACGA
>CM077786.1:12833811-12933811 GCA_039737535.1 Lagodon rhomboides
ATAGGAGCCTAAATGCTATTTTTAGTTCATTAGTATTTGGATAATAATTTAAGTTTACATTTAAGAAGAGGTTGTTGTTAATTATGATAAAAATGGGTTATCTACATTATTTACAGGTGAACAGTTAATATTAATAAGTTACTATTTAATTCATTTCACTTGAAAATGTGTGGATGTTTAGAGGTTAAAAAATCGCGCATGTAACCTTTAATGCGGATTGATACGTGTGTGCGTGATTCACGTGAAGCAGTCAGTCAGGTCAGTCGTCATGGAGTGGAGCCACACAGTTTTTTGACCTCTGCCTTTACCTCTGCATTTACTCAGCATTTTCTAGATATTTTGCTCTGGCCTTTTATATTTTCATCATGCTGGATTGTATCTTGCTTTATTTTTGGAGTAAACTATGAAAAGGAACGAAAGAACGTGTGGAGTTTTTTTTTGCCTTTGAAGTGGATGTTACGAGGGAGGAGAGCGTCAAGCTCATGGCTTCATTGATTAGGAACCTACATTAGTCAAAAAACTTGCTCTTCGCGGATTAATGGAACGTGGAACTGCCTGACGGAAAACGGAGGACAGAAGAAGGAAATGTCACGGAGACTTTTGGAAAAGGAAAAAGTCACAAGCTGCATGAGGGAGCTCGTCAGCCTGGCGTCGGATCGTTAATTGACGCTCGTCAACTCGCCGGCTCATGTGAGTAAAAAAAAAAAGGAAAAAGAGGATTGTTGTTCGGCTGAATAACAAAGTGAGACTTTGTGGTGCTTTGGCATTTTTATTGAATAAACGTGGAAATACTGGCTTACTATGGATGAACAAGACAGTGAAAAAAGGACAATAAAAATGACTGAGAAGGCCATTGAAGATCACAAAGCCAGGAAGGAGCAGGCACGCAGGTACAAGCTTTCACAGATAACTAGCTTGACAAAACATATTCAACAATTAATGGAAGACGATGCAAATGTGGACACTGTAAAAAATAAGCTCCGTGTTGATTTTACTGGCTTGCATCAGGAATTTGTGAACCTTAATTCTGACCTTCAGAAATTAATGGATGAAGTGGAATTTGTGGATGATCAAAGGAGCTGGTTTGATCCAAAGATTAAATTAATGGATGACTTTTTCTGGAAATGTGAGGATTGGATGAAAGATGTTTTGAAACGTGTTGAGCAGGCTGAAGAGTGTGACAGACAGGTAACACCTGCAGACAGTAGGTCTACATCAACAAAAGTGACCACTAGAAGTCGAAGTAAAGCTACATCACAGAGTGGAAGCTCACTTTCATCAGCATCTTCAGTCAGATTAAAGGCGGAAATGGAGCAAGCATCATTAAGAGCAAAGGCTGCAGCTTTACGGGAGAAACTGGCAATAGAGCAGGAAGAAGCAGACTGGCATGCAGAGAAAAAATGCAGGGAGGCTCAAATTCAAGCTGAAGAAAAGCAGCGAGAAGCAGAGTTTGAGGCCCAACAAAAAAGAATTGAAGCTTCAATAAAAGCTAGAAAAGAAATGCATGCAATGCAAACTGCACTGGCTGAGTCTGATGCCAAAATGGAGGTCTTACAAAAATATGAGAACGTACAAGAAGATAAAAGCACAGTTAAAGCTTATGATAAGGATGGTAAAACAGACACAAAACCCATCGTTCAACTACCATCAAGACCCACCTTATCAGCACCCAGGATTAAACAAAATACTCCAGCAGCAACGGATCAATTGGCTACGTCTGCACCAAAGACTGAAATTAAAGACCCACAGGGACCGGTGCTCGACGGGCTTTGCCAAGCCATCTCTCAGCAAGCCAACGTGACAGAGTATCTCGTGAAGAGTCACAAAGCATCACGACTTCCTGATCTGAAGATCCAAACATTTACAGGAGACCCACTGGAATACAACTCCTTTATTAGGGCCATTGAACATGGGATTGAAGGCCGCACAGGTGACAATCGTGATCGTCTTCAATTTTTGCTACAGTATACAAGTGGACAACCACACGAGTTGGTTAAGAGCTGCATCCACATGGAGTCTTCAGCAGGATATACTAAAGCAAAACAAATGTTAAAGGAGTTCTTTGGTGATGACTTCAAGATAGCGGAAGCATACATAAAGGAGGCTTTGGATTGGCCCACAATCAAGCCAGAAGATGGAGTTTCTCTTCAATCCTTCGCATTGTTCCTAACAGGCTGCTCTAACACAATGACAGATATTAGCTACATGGAAGACTTGGACAACACAGCTAATATAAAGGCACTGGCAAACAAACTTCCATATAAGCTCAAGGAGTCTTGGAGGAAATCCGCTTGTGACCTGCAAGAAAGAACAAAGAAAAGAGTTAAGTTCAAGGATTTTGTTGACTTTGTGAATCATCAAGTTAAGTATCTTCTGCATCCACTCTATGGAAACATAAAAGAAAACACAATAAACACGAAAGATTCTGTAAAACAGAAACCGAAACCACAATACTCAGAGACATTCAAGTCAAGAAAAGTGTTCACAACAGTTGTTGTGCCTCCCAGGATGGAAAATGAAAAACAGACAGTAGCAAAAACACAACTTGTCTCAGTCGACAGTTTCAGCAAACCTTGTGTTTATTGTACTGGAGAGCAACACAGTCTCACAGTTTGCAAGAAATTCAAGAGCAAGCAACATAAAGACAAGATTGGTTTCTTGAGGAGCAAAGGTTTGTGTTTTGCATGTTTAAAGCATGGTCATATGAGCAGCAGCTGCAAACAGAAACTTCAATGTGAAGAATGCTCCAGACTGCATCCCACACCATTGCACATTACCATCAAGGACTCAAGAGAAGAAGCAGGAAAGGACTATTGTGAACAGCAATCTGTTTCAAGTGCCCTTGTACAAACGGCCGAAACTTTTGGAGTCACAGGGGCCGGTAAAGACGATTGTGTTCTTTCGATCATTCCAGTGTGTGTCAAGGCACAAAAAGGAACCAAGACAGTGACTACGTACGCGTTTTTGGATCCCGGTAGCTCGGCTACTTTTGCTACAGAGTCACTGATAAACCAACTGAACATGAATGGACGCAATGTAAGCATCTCATTGCGAACTATGGGGAATGAATCGATCGTGAACACACGCATTGTGGCTGGTCTGGAGATCAGCAGTTTGGACAGCAACCAGTTTGTTGAACTTTCGGAGGTGTATTCACAGAAGGACATTCCCGTAGCTAAGGACAATATTCCCCGTCAAGAGGATATTGACAGTTGGCCCCACCTAAAGGAGGTGAAAATCCCCACTATCCAAGCAGAAGTTGGATTGCTCATAGGAGCAAATGTTCCCAAGGCGATGGAGCCGCTGCAAGTGGTCAACAGCGTGGACAATGGACCATACGCCGTCAGGACGATATTAGGCTGGACAGTGAACGGACCACTCAGAGGTGGAAGTGACATGGTGGAGGCAAACACACTGACAGGAATTACTGCAAACAGAATCTCAGTAGCCAAGCTTGAAGAGCTCTGGCAGCTACAATTCAAGCAGGACTTTCCTGATGCTGGACAAGACGAAGACATCGAAATGTCTAAGGACGACCATCAGTTTATCAACATGGTGTCACAGTCTGCTGTACTTAAAGACGGTCATTACAATGTTTGTCTTCCAGTGAGGAAGAAATGTTTGTGCATGCCGAACAACAGAGCAGTTGCGGAGCAACGTGCATTGAACTTACGGAAGAGGTTCTCAAAGGACGGCAAGTTCTATGGAGAATACGTGGCTTTCATGGACGACCTGCTCAAGAAAGGTTACGCAGTGAAGCTTGATGGTGATGAGTGTGAACCTGCTGAGGGGCGAACGTGGTATCTGCCTCACCATGGAGTCAGACATCCAACCAAGCAGAAGTTGCGCGTCGTGTTTGACTGTGGCGCGAGCTTCCGAGGAATGTCATTAAACCAGCAGCTCCTACAGGGTCCGGACCTTACAAGCTCGCTGGTGGGGGTCCTCATGAGGTTCCGCCAGGAGGCTGTGGCGGTCATGGCTGACGTGGAGGCCATGTTCCACCAAGTCAGGGTGAGTAACAAAGACACGGATCTCCTCAGATTTCTATGGTGGCCCGACGGCAACTACGAGCTGGATCTCGTCGAACATAAGATGCTGGTCCATATCTTCGGCGCAACATCTTCGCCAAGTGTCGCCACCTTGGCGCTTCAGAAATGTGCAACAGATTTTGCAGAGGAGTTTGGAGAAGAGACGGCTAAAACAGTAAGGAAAAATTTTTATGTAGACGACTGTCTTAAGTCGGCTTCTGACGAAGATACAGCCATCACTCTGTGTGCTGAGTTGAGAAGCATGTTGGCAAAAGGAGGATTCCGACTGACAAAGTGGTCAAGCAACAACAGGAAGCTGCTTAACTCAATCCCGGAAGAGGAAAGAGCTCAAGGGTTTCAAGATCTGGACTTAGATGAGGACAATCTGCCAATGGAGAGAGCATTGGGCATCCAGTGGTGTGCCGAATCGGATCAGTTCAGGTTCAAGATCAACCTCAAAGATCGACCACACACTAGGAGAGGCCTGCTTTCCTTGGTCAGTTCAATTTTTGATCCGCTGGGCTTTCTCGCTCCAGTAATATTGCCCGCGAAAAGAATCCTGCAGGATTTATGTCGGCAGAAGTATAACTGGGATGAAGACCTGCCAGACACCGTGGTCAAAAGTTGGAATAAGTGGATCTCAAGTTTGCCACAGCTTAAGAAATTTGGAGTCGACAGATGTGTCAAGTCGAAGCAGTTTGGTGCGCCAGTCTTCGCGCAGCTTCATCACTTTGCTGACGCGAGTGAAGATGCCTACGGAACCACAAGCTACTTACTGCTGCGCTTTTCAGCTGGTGAAACTCAATCCACCTTGATCCTGGCAAAGACAAGGGTCACACCCTTGAAGTCCCCAACTATTCCCAGGATGGAATTGACTGCGGCCACAGTCGCAATAAAAATGGACAAGCTTCTGAGGAAAGAGCTTGAATTGGAGCTTCATGAATCGATCTTTTGGACCGATAGCACGGCTGTGCTAAAGTACTTGAACAGTGAGAGCACCAGATTCAAGACGTTCGTTGCGAACAGGGTTTCAGCAATCCTGGATCACTCTCAGACATCTCAGTGGAGATACATCAACACCACTCTGAATCCCGCTGATCTCGTTTCAAGAGGACAGACTGTGGAAGCGTTTTTGAAAAATGAGAGCTGGCTTTCAGGACCAAGTTTCTTGCTCAGCTCACAAGACCAGTGGCCTAAAAATCCAGATCCTGGCATGCTGGATATCAACGATCCAGAGGTCAAAAGAGTGACTCAAGTGCATGTCATTCAGGCACAAGAGCTCGAGGATTCCATGGATCAGTGGATGAACCACTACTCTTCCTGGACAGCGTTGAAGCGCGCTGTGGGATGGTTTCTGAGACTCAAGGATTTACTGAAAGAGCTAAAGGAAAAGAGAAAGGAACTACAAGCAGTAGACGGAGGAAGCAGGATGACGGAATTCAAGAAAGCCGTTAAAGGAAAGTATCTGACTTGTGACGACTTGACTGAAGCAGAACCAGAAATTCCTGGCCACTTGGAAGGATTGTGGAGACTTTTCCTGATGGCAACGGGCTTGTTCGTCAGGTTAAAGTGAAGACCAAGACCAACGAGCTTTGTCGCCCTATAACAAAGCTTTGTCTTCTTCAGGAATCAGAGGATAACTGATGGACTGTTATGAAGATCTCATCTTGAATGGGACTAAGAACAGCAAGCTTCTTTCAATAAGTAATAGTAATGTTATTCAGGCTCCTTTGATTTAAGTTGACACTTTTGGAGTAATTGTTTCAAGGACATTGATAACAATTAGGGGCCGGTAATATAGGAGCCTAAATGCTATTTTTAGTTCATTAGTATTTGGATAATAATTTAAGTTTACATTTAAGAAGAGGTTGTTGTTAATTATGATAAAAATGGGTTATCTACATTATTTACAGGTGAACAGTTAATATTAATAAGTTACTATTTAATTCATTTCACTTGAAAATGTGTGGATGTTTAGAGGTTAAAAAATCGCGCATGTAACCTTTAATGCGGATTGATACGTGTGTGCGTGATTCACGTGAAGCAGTCAGTCAGGTCAGTCGTCATGGAGTGGAGCCACACAGTTTTTTGACCTCTGCCTTTACCTCTGCATTTACTCAGCATTTCTAGATATTTTGCTCTGGCCTTTTATATTTTCATCATGCTGGATTGTATCTTGCTTTATTTTTGGAGTAAACTATGAAAAGGAACGAAAGAACGTGTGGAGTTTTTTTTTGCCTTTGAAGTGGATGTTACGAGGGAGGAGAGCGTCAAGCTCATGGCTTCATTGATTAGGAACCTACACACATGTTTTGTATGTAAAAATGAATCTGCGAATCAGCCACCTGTTAGTAGTGTAGAGTAAAACATACAATATTTGCCTGAACTTTGATGGTGTAGAAGTTTAAAGTAGCAGCAAATGGAACACGCACGTAAAGAAAAGTACTTATGCACAGACCTCGGTCAGTTCAGCTAGATCAGTTGCACATTCACGGAATGAAAGTTTTTTCGGTTTATGTAAGCAAATGCATCACCGGATGGAGCCTTGATGGGTACGTGTGTGCAGTCTATGGCACCGATGACACCTGGCATGTTTGCGATCGCACTGAATCCCTGCATTACTTCTACCTGCCGTTGTGCGCTATAGGGAAATTTAATATACTTTGGCATTAGTTTAATAATACCGTTAAGAACTGCAGGCAGGATGCGGCTCATAGACGGTTGTGAAATGCCGGACCTGTCACCTATCTCCCGTTGGAAAGTCCCTGTGGCTAGGAAACCAAGCACAGATAGCACTTGTAGATGTGCAGGGATGACATGGCTGCGTTTTGTTGGCCTTGTCAGATTAGACTCCAAAATGTTGCATAAATGCAACACAATTGGTCTCGGTAGTCTGAAACGACGAATCAACCATTCATCATTCTCAGCCAACATATCTGCCCGATCCCTGAAGTACCACTCTCCAGATAGCGCCTTGCACCAAATCATGCAAGAGTGCAAGTTCAGCCATTGTTACCATTAACTAGGACTGAAGGCCTTGTATACTGTGGGAGGTTTAATTAGAATTGACACCACCTGAGTGATCCAGATATGGTAATGGTTTACATCCTTTTTGTGATTTTTTTATTATTAACCTATATTTTTACTATCATCATTCAACATTAGAAAAGAACGTGTAATCTATTGAGTCGATTTACATAGATAATTCACAATTATGAGCTTAATCTGAATCTTAATCCTGCCAATTGCCACTTAATTTAACTGAATGTGTTATATTTTTAATCGTTTGTCATGTTTATATCACGTGTTTCAAAGGCATCTGCGTATTGTGTACATAACAGAGCGCAATATGAATTAAAATTGTAATTTCCAATAGTGACAAGCATTATTTATATGTGTTCTTAAATCTACACAAGCACTACGTGTGGTCAGCAGCATGTGTAGATTTTGAAAAAAGATCGGAGCTACTAAAATATTGATGAATGCGGAGATACGCGTAAATTTCCGTCTGCGAACCGTTTACACACAAATTCGTTCTGCTCACGTTTCATGAGTGAGGCCCCTTGTGTGGACAACCTGTAGCAATTAAACAGCAAGGTCTGGAGAGGTAACATGCAGTGATGGAATGTAACTAAGTACATTCACTCAAGTATTGTTCTTAAGTACAATTCTGAGGAACTTGTTCTTTATTTACGTATATCCAATTTCTGCTACTTGATACTTTCACTCCACCACATTTTGATGAAAAGTATTGTGCTTTTATTCCATTACATTTGATCACTTTTAGTTACCAGTTGCTTTGTAGATTGCAGGCGTCACCAGAGCCAAAGTCGAATGTTTTAGAATTAATGCATTTCATTCGTAATCGGATAGAAAGAAACAACAACAACAACAACAACAGATTCCAATAATTAAAAAAAATGCTGAATATCAGACACAATAATTGGGCAGGACAACAATCAGACGACCCATAGTATTCAGTGCGTAAGCGTATGTAAGTATTATTTGTAATTTTGGTACATTTATTGCCAGAAAATTACTATTGACACTTAAGTACAGTTAATATCAGAGACTTTCAGACTTTTACTCCAGTTCCATTCGTATGGATGACTTTCACTTTTACCAAAGTAATATTTTAAAACAATATATTTGCTTTTATTTAAGCATGACCTCCAAATACTCTATACAACACTGCTAAAATTGCTTATTTACTTTTACTTTTTCTATTTATATTACTTACCTTGTTTTACTTCCAGCCTTACTTCAGTGTAGATATCCTTTCTATTCCTCTCCACCCCACACCAGTACTTGCCAGCGTCCGCACGACTCAGACCAGAGATGGTCGCTGTGAACACTCGCCTTGTTTTGTCATCTCTGATGGAGTATTTGCTGGTCTTTGCTCCTGATGTCGTGATAACAACATCCTCGTAGGCACAGTCATTCTTGCACAGGTACTTCACATATCCCTCTCCATATCCCTCTTCATAGGGACAAGCAACATCAACCTCTCTCCCTTCATATCCATAGACACGGATCAGCCCTGCTGCTCTGGTCACACAGCTCAGAGCACCTGCAAGGAGTAGACAAGATGAAATTGATCACAACAAACAAACAAAAGCAGCTGATTGTCAATTTGTCACTGGACATAAACAGTCTGTACATTTGAATCTGTTGTCATGCCATCTTTTATCTTATCATAGACATGAATACTGGTAGCTGTAATGAAACATACCGCAGAGGGTGAAGAGCAGGCTCTGAAGGCGCCACATCCTCATTCTACTGCGAAGAAACAGAAACACATCTAATATTAAAAATGCCATGCTGTCAATGTGCCATGCTGTCAATCTGCATTAATTAATTTTATGGCATCCTTGTAGAAATTTGAAGTAAAAACAGTTCCTTTAAGTTCATAGTTGGTGAAATTTGCTGAACGAGTTCAATCGAGTGTTCACATTGCCGCCACAAAGGGGCACTATATCCAACCTTATACATTCATACTCTGACGCAGTAAATGGTACATAAATAAAACTTGTAAATTAACTTTAGTCCTCATGTAATATTAATCATAACATGGTATCTGCCAGACATAATTCAATATTTTGTCTTGTTTGAAAGTTATAATTTCAGAGTGCTCAAAACTCTTTTCACTTTCACTTTCAACATGTCTGAATCATAACACACAGGAATAAAGTGGTGACCATCTTGCTTTCAAATAAAGTTCCTTCAGAGGTTTTATCATGAAATGCTACAGGGGGTGTTGATCTGATGGTTTCACAGTGTGATAACTAAACACACTCAACAAAATGAAGAGAAATGTCCCACAAAGCAATGTTACAGGACCAAACAGCAGTAATGTAGAAACTGGTTGTGTCTTTAGCAACTTTAGCAAAAAGCCACAGTTAAAGGTGGTGAATTGCTGTCTGTCCTACTGACTCTTTGTCACATTTCTGCCCGATAAACAAAAGCTTTAACTCACCATGTGTTTGTCTCCTTCCCCTGTGTGTTGTTGTAGTTACTGTCTTGAAAAAAATCACTGCGATGGTCAGCCCTCCCAGCCGAGTCTTCCGTGAACCTTCCCCCGGAATACAGCCTCCCTTCCTGCGTTTGAGAGAGTCAGACAGCGTCCAGTTCACTGATGGCGGTTATGTAATTATGAAATTGAGAGCGAAAAACGTCACTTTGTCACTTTCAAGAATGTTTGGTGGGTCAGGATCTCAGTCACAACACATTATAACAGCAATGAACACCAGGGAAAAAGCTTTTAAAAAAAACACAGGCGCCATCATCATGACATGTACTATCACGCACATTTTGGATCTGCAGCGCCGGCTTGCTGTATGAATTGACGCACTGGTGCGGCTTTACGTCGGAGCTGATTGGACAGTGAATTGGTGAACCGCCGCTGTGGAGATAGTGCTGAGTCTCTGTGTGAAAAGGGCTACTCTACCTACAGGTACCAGGAAACTCCATACATCTCTGGCCTCCATCGTCATTCTTGAAGGCTGTGTACGGTCTGGAGCTGTTCATTGACCAGCAAATTGTTTCTCCATTAAACACGACCCAGTGTCACCCAAAACACTGAATAAAGTTATAAAGTTGGGCTTCTATTTATACATTCATCGCAGTGTCATAAAATAAACAGGACAAAAAAAGATTAACATACGCCCCTGAGTGCAGGATGAGTCATCCACATTTGAAATGATTTTCCAGGAAGTTACAAACGCCAAAATAGCATGAAAAAAAACTGTGTGATGATAATGATTGCTCCATTTATTTACTTGGCTCTATTGTAACTTTCACTTCAGCAGGGTAGTGATCAAATCCAAATGTGGACACGCCACACCAGTATTTTCCAGCATCCGTGAGATGAAGATCAGAGATGGTCACTGTGAAGACTTGTTTCTCTTTGTCATCGCGGATGGAGTATTTGTTCCTCTTCGCTTTTGTCATGCTAATCAGAACGTCACCGTCACTGCCACAGTCATTCCTGCACAGGTACTTGTCATGGGAGATATATCCCCTTTCATAGGGACAGGACACTGTGACTACTGTCCCCTCGTATCCAGACACATTGATTGTCTTTGCTGCGTGCGTCACACAGCTCAGAGGAACTGTGAAGAGACAACAGGAAATAGAAAAAAGTCCGGATACAGGTCTTAATTTTAATCACTAAAATAAAGAAGAAAAGAAAAGCCAACAAAGAAGATGAAAAAATAATCATCTAACCTGGATGTAGAAAACTGAAGAACTAAGAACAAGATAGCATTGTGTGGCTACGTCTTTGAGCTTTTCTACAGTTCTTCACCCTAAATGAGTTTAACTTTACCTGTGTTTAAATTGCAAAACATCTAATCGTTTTAATCTCACAGATGTGCATGTTTGAGCCTCGGTATGATGCACATATTGTCCTATAGACATAAATGCTAGATGTATTCTCATAAAAGAGCATGATACAAAAAGGTTTTTAAGTCCATTAAATGTCGTCATATAATTTGCAGAACTTACTGCAGAGGATGAACAGCAGGTTTTGAAGGCTCCACAACGTGATTTTACTGCGAGGCAGGGTGGAAGTTACAGATGAAGTAGCTGTGTGATAATTATTTCTCTCTCTCTATCACACCCACGCACACACACACACACACACACACACACACACTAATAAGGTGGAAATAAGAGTTAGTTGAAGCTGCTGTAGGTGTTTTAGCTAACTTCCTGTTCTTTTTGCGGTTAGCAACCCCCTCCCTGCTCTCTGCGTCACCCCATGAAAGTGATGTGGTAATCGCCAGAAACAGCAGCAAACAGGAGGATCACTGCCGATTGAGTTCTCCGTTCTGATTGGACAAAGTGGGCACGGATACCAGAAAATGTCTCTTTTAACTACATGAGCAGGGGTAGGAGGGACATGGGTTACTGACTAAACACTAACACTAATAACAGAGATTACTGTTGGAATATAGAGCTATTTAACACTTATTTTTTAAAATATCACTTACAGCAGCCTTATCAGTCCTTAAAAGATAATTATAGACATTATGCTTTAGAAAGACTACGTAGGTGTTAATAAAGCATGATACACTTGCCTATGGTGGGAGTATAAACAACTATAAACTCTTATAACTTATAAGCAACTTGTAAACAGTTTATTTACTGCTTAAGAGCATTCTTGGGTTTGTTATGTTGTTTATAATTGTTTTACATTGACATTTACTGAACACCTATTCTGTCATTATTAAAGGTCCAATATGAAAGAACTTGCCACCTGTCACATGAATACTCTCAACAAGTGGGGGGCAGCGTATCATCAGAGAAACCGCTAACTGTCGCTAACTGTCGCTAACTGTAGCTAACAGTCGCTGCCTTTAGCAAGTAAGCTCAGTTAACCACGCAGCAAGGAGTCTTTGCCTGGACTAGGAGCTCAGTGCACCAGAGAGGTGGTGTTGTTGTTTACTGTCGGACTCCTACGAAGTGGCTTGGGGCTAGCTGGTTAGCATGCTCACTTTCATAGCCACCTCTGCAAGACACAGATGCCTTTGACAAAACCTGAACACTTGAGCACACACCTGAGTTTGCAGGCCTGAATCTTTACAGTAAAAGACAAAGCAGGTGTAGCTAACATCCTAGTGCATGATACGTGTTTAATTCAGTAACCTGAGCCTATATGTTCCTTTTGTTCTCTGTCACCTCGGTGTCAGTGTGGTGCTCTGATGTAAGATAGTTGTGAAGTTTACATGAGAAATGTCACCCGTCTGTGTGTGACAAATCGAGCCACAATGCTGCCACATGCACAGAGCAACTGTTATTTCTTCACATTCTGTTGACTATTTTTAGAAAATCTTTGAATATATTAAATTGAAATTCTTATATATTGCACCTTTAAACCTGTGCTAAGCTTTTTTTTCTTAATTAAAATTATTAAATTTTTAGATTGTCATGCACTTAATGACAGTTGACTATGCTGTTTGCAGCTGAGAACATGGCCTTAATAAGGTTAGTACATTCTTATAAGGCCCGTATTACCTAATAACTCTTCACAAGCTTATTAGGCCTATTACAAGGACATTAATGTAAAGCCTTACCAACTTTTTTCACTTTTGGACAGAGCTGGGCTGGCTCTTTCAACCTGCTTTCAATAGCCATGGTAAACCAAGCTAACGTCTCCTAGCCTTCATGAAAACAAACAGGCGTATTTACTAAAATGTCAGACTTTTCCTTTGAGGCAGCCTAAATGCATGACTGCAGATTTCCATCACACACTTGAGTTTGCAGGCCTGAATCTTTACAGTAAAAGACAAAGCAGGTGTAGCTAACCATCATGATACGTGTTTAAATTAGTGACCTGAGCCTATATGCTGCTTTCTGCTCTCTGTCACCTCGGTGTCAGTGTGGTGCTCTGATGTAAGATAGTTGTTTGATGTGTGAAGTTTACGTGAGAAATGTCACGAGATTTGTGTGACAAATCAAGCCATAATGCTGCACTGACCACAAGCGCAGAGCAAAACACCACTCAGGTACAAAATGTGTTGCACTGTGCAGTTTTGGTGCATTGACGGATTTCTATGCCTTAACAAACTAAATAAACAAGCTCTCTTTGTTTTCATGACTGAATAAACAAACTGACCTTAAAGGACAACACAATTTCATACTGTTTTGCTGGCGGACCCTGCCACCTTTCTAGCTTCAAACAGTGTTCTGGGACCCGCTTGTTTATTCAGTTAAGGAAAAAATAAAATATTTCTGAGTTTGTATTTTTACCTAAAAAAAAAAAAAAAAAATATGAATAAATAAAATAAATAAATGAATAAATAATACAATTCTGTTTGAGTTTGAATTTCTTCTCCAAAACTTCATAACAAACACATACACCTTTAAACTGTCTCTCATATTAAAGATGAGCTAAGCGAACATCTTTGCTGTCATGATTCATCCTCTCACTTTATTTTGATGCCCTTACTTTGTAGAAATCATCAGCATGTGTGTGTTTATGTCTGTAAACCCAGTCTCAAATTGTTGGGAATGACCTCACTCCCTCCAACTTTTATTGTTCAAACACATCTTCAACATAGTGTTAAACAAACCTTCGTGCCAACATTTATACAATATATTCACATTTTAAAGCTAGGGTCTACAATGTTGTTCAGAAACACATTTTGTTATACTGGGTGAAATGGTCCTTCTGTCCTGAGAGTAGTCAATACATTATGTATTCAGAAAAAGGAGCGAAAATAATCAGACCTCTGTGGCAGCTGCATGACTAAGAAAAAGCTGACCAATCAGTGCGATCCAGCCCGTATAGCACGGATTGGTCAGCTTTTTCTCAGTGCCTTCATTGGTCAGATGCCTTCATGTCCCGCCCTCCTCCGCACGTGCGCACGTCCGGTTTCACTGATGCCGGAAATATTCAGCACACTCCTCTGCAGGAATAAGGAGTCCATTTGGTTACAATGGCAGAGAAAATGCAGCCACCATTACTTCTACCAACTCAGCCCGCTAAAAAGGCAAGGAAAAGAAAACCTGAGGCAGAAAAGGGTGCAACGAAAAAGGCTCTGGATAAAGTAAGAAGTCGGACCCGAATCAACATCGGTGCTGCGTTTGAGCGGTGGAGACAACTGGGGCATGTGAAGGGCCTGAAAAGTGATGCAGAGGTTGCTCTCTTTCTGTTGGACAGGTAATTATTTTTATTTTGTTTCGGGGGGATTTGTTATTTTCATGAAATATGTAAGGTTTGCCAACTTATCGGCTCTCCTTCTCATTTATACATAGCAGGGTATTTAGAGAAACGAATACCCCCCCCCCGTTTTTCAAAAATAACATGCACTCAACATTTTCAAAAAAGTTGTCATTTACATCAACCCGCATAAATACGCCGTCGAGCGCCATTATAACTATGCCAAACCTATGGGTGGCAATGTAGGGAGAAGGATAAAGCCATGCAAGCCAATCAGAATCCTCAGAATCAACAACAACGAATAACACGAGCGACTTCCTGTTCCTTTCAAAACAACCAATAGGGCGCTCACATGACATTAAGCATTTTCTGGCGCATAGCCTAATGAGCGTGAGATCCTAAAACCCCGTTTCTCCCAGTTGACACGACAACACATAACCGGAGTTTTCCAAATTCTCCACTTTGCCCGGAGTTTTTAGGAATAATCGTTTTCTGTGATAAAAACTGGGTTTTTGTGTAAATGAGAGGCCAAACCGCATGGAAATATCTGCGTTTTCCCTTCGTGTAAACAGGGCTCAAGACGTAGAAAATCTCCCTCAGGGCCTCTGAATGTTAGTATTTTGCATCTTAACACAAATCCCTGCTTGCTTTTGTGCAATGGTCCGCTATTACGTTTCAGTTTGAGGGAAAAAGTGTGGACTGATTGATAGTTATTAATGTGCTATCTGGAAAATGTCCTATTGATTCTTCCTTCTGTGGATCAACTGTCTGATACTGGATTCAGTGTAATGGTAAACAGCACCAGCAGAGGGCACATGCTGACACACAATAATGAGTGTGTGTGTGTGTGTGTGTGTGTGTTGTATGTTGTAGGGAGTGGATGTGGCTCCTCTGCAGAGAACTGCAGCTCAGGTTGTCAGTCAGTTTATTTAATTCTACTACTTGAGAAAACTGAATAATTATCTCCTGAACTCTGTGTGTGTATTTTTGCGTGTGTGTCAGGATGAACATTGCGGCCAAAGAGACGTTAGAGTTGGACTGGTCTGATACGCAACAGACCTATAACTTTGATGGCCCCAGTGGAAGATACAATAACATGACATGGAGCCAGTTACATACAGTTCGGTAGTTTGGTTCAGTAGTTTCCAACATGGGGGTCGGGCCCCGCAAGATTGATTATTGGCTCTTTGATAGAACTGCTCAAGTACACCACCGCAGTGAAGTTAGTTTTAAGTTGGATATTCGACAGACATTCGCTCCGGGTACACTGCGATCCGAGCAAGCCGCTCCAACATTTCAAGTGCACCCGTATTGCAGACTTTACAGTAGACACACGGCGATAGAAGACGGCTGCAGCGTGTATTCGACTTCCTGTTTTCAAAATAAAAATATGGGCTATTTAAAGCAGAGATATTGTGTTTAAAGCTATTGAGAAGCTATTGAGCTAAAATGCTAATATTTACATATAAAAATTAATAAAACATATGAACAGATTAAACATGCAAAAACAAGAGGTGTGTCTCATGCAGCCAGTGGAGTACTATAATATTAGCATTTTAGCTCAATAGCTTCCAGGTCATGTGATCAATTGATTCAAAATCAGTGTGGGATCATAGTACTCCACTGGCTGCATGAGATATACCTCTTGTTTTTGCATTTTAAATCTGTTCATATTTTTTTTATACATTTTTAGATATAAATATTAGCATTTCAGCTCAATAGCTTCTCAATAGCTTTAAACACAATATCTCTGCTTTAAATAGCCCACATTTTTATTTTGAAAACAGGAAGTCGGTACACGATGTAGCCGTCTTCTATCGCCGTGTGTTTACTGTAAAGTCTGCAATACGGGTGCACTTGAAATGTTGGAGCGGCTTGCTCGGATCGCAGTGTACCCGGAGCGAAGAAGTTTAACCGGAGCGAATGTCTGTCGAATATCCAACTTAAAACTAACTTCACTGCGGTAAGTACACCTGCATTCTTTCTATGCCAAAGTAAATAGCGTTTTCGAGAGGCTAAACATTAAACACTCATGAAACCTTGCACAAAATTCTAACGTGGTGGAGAAGTATGTTTTTAATGGATTTATAAAAAAACAAGGCTCCTGATGCCATGACCCTAAGACAACAGGAAGTCAGCCATTTTGAATACAAAAAGTGCAGTACTTGAGTAAGTACACTTTCCACCACTTTATTTCAGTTCATCTCGTCTCGAACTGACAGTCACTGACAATGTGACGGTATTGTAATTATATCCTGTTTATATGGTGCAAAAAACATTACTGATGAGTTGCTCCAATAATAACTGATCTACAAAGACTTCTCTTGGTTTTATTTATTTATTCACTTTAACCAAAGATACATTATATACATGTTATATTAAGCTGCAAAAGTTTTCTGATAAGGAGTGCAGGTGTGCTTGTAAGTTTGATAAATTCACAAAAAGCAATCGTAACAAGTGTAAAGGAAAAAAGAAATTAAGTGCAAATAATCAGATTACTTTAGCTTTCAGTCAGAAAAACAAAAAAAGTTTCCTCTCAGGTCTGCATGCTGTTCATCTCCTGGATTTCATTGGAAACTGGTTACAGTAGACATCATCTGCTAGGTTTTGGAATCAGACTCATCATCTGCATCGTCATAGTGATCATAGGAAGTGTCCTGCGCCCTGCACGCTACGTCTTGATTTGCATAAATCTAAAAAAGAAAAAAGAAAAAAAAAATATCACCCATCAATAAACAGATAAGAGGGTGGTGTTAGACAGATGTGAAATCAGGATAGTATGCACACACATTTTAACATCCACTTAATGCACCACAATATCCACCACTTAAAATGGTTTAATGATCAGCTTTATGTTTTTATGCTCAGTACTTTGTTACAGAGAAACACATTTTAACATTGTCAGGTCAGATTGCTTGTCGAAATTTCTTTTTAAAAGTTTAAAATATCATTTTGGCCATGAAAATGTTTCCTAATAGTCACTAACAACCTCCAGACCTTTAATCTAACACCACTGACAGAAACATGTGAGTTGTATTTGCTACCATATTCGCAATTCCCAGTTGGAACTGAACGTAAGTACAGCTAAGGGATGAAGCTGATGGGGATGTCATTAGTTTTGCTAGTTTGGTAATTTGGTCATAAACCAAAATTTTGGACAGATTAAAATTCTGACCTGATGATGGCGCTAGATGAAAAGTTATTAGGACTCATCCTCTCGAGATCATGAATGTACGAAAAGTTAAGGGATATTTAAGTCCGGACCACAGTGGTGGACCGACTGACAGGTCGACATGTTCATAGCCCAAAGCGACGCTGCTAGCATGGCTACAAATGTTTTCAGTGAAAAACAAAAGAAAACAGCATTATTTTAGACATTCATGGCCACCAGAGAAGGACCTTCCATGTGTTTTGCGACCACTTAACTTTTCTGCTGAAATGTCCTCATGCACCGAACAAATATCAAAATCTAACGGACCTGAAATTCTCTCACATGCTCATGCTCCCAAAGTGATGTGGGTGTCTATACAGCGCACTAGACAGACTGCAGTGAATTATCAGTGAGGTGTTTGCAAAGTGGCGACTCATGAACGCCGCAGCCTCTTTTGTCTACCAAGCAATCCTTCGTTTACTCACGTCCTCTACATCCATCACTTTCTCTGCTCGCGCTGCCTCGGTCTCATGGACGGTCTTGTTGCCGCTGACTCCCTCTTCTGGAGACACACAGAAGAAATGGTAACACTGTTTGTTTGCTTGTGTAGAAGGGTGGAAAAATAGCCTCTATTTAAAGTGAAAGAATAACTGACACCCCCTTATTTTCTTCATGTGTTTTAACGTTTGAATGGCTACTTAATAAATGAGTCCCTCTCACATTTAGAGGGAATGTTGCCATTATTTTGTCGTCACAGTAGGTGTCGCTGTAAGACCAGGCACGGCAGAGGACGGGCCACTCAACCACAGGCAGAATAAACATGGCGCTCCAGCTGGTCGCAAGCGGATCACTTGTCTCTGTTCCTTACTGCCTCGTGTTAAATGTGTTTCAAGCAACTTAAAATGAGCCATCACACTTCATGGACGTTGGATAAATATTCAGACAGTTTTATGGCTGATGAAGGCACTCAGAGACCGTGATGGAATATTGTTTGGTGTACAGTGTATTATTTTCCCACTGTTTTACGCTACCTAGCTTAAAATGGCTACATCTTAACTGTGTGAAAATAATACTCTATGTTTGTTCGACACATATTTCGAAGTTAAAAAGGTGCTGAGTAGTGAATTCATATCCACATTTTGGTGAAAAAAGTATTCAATTTGGAGTTCATGAGTTTTCTGTAAAGTACAGTAAATTTGTAGCAGTTTTGTGGACCGGTGATTGTTGTTTAGACGGACACTGCGTGATTTTGCTCTCTGTGAACGGACTGAAGAAGTTCTATAGTAAAAGGGAAATACATGTGATATGTTTTTATTGATATTTAACTGTTTGGTTTAATTATTCTCATGCATTTGACATTGTGATGATGCAATGGTGTTCCACTGACATGCAAGTATACCTATTGCTACAATACTGGAACTTGGATCATTTACTTTCACTTGGGAGGACAGTAAACTGCACTATTGAGTACTTCAGGCCACTTTGAATGGTGAGTGATATGTTGATTTTGTGACTGGGATATAACTGTATTTGTCAGTGAGGATACACTATATTTGATGTGTTCAAGTGCTTATTTTTGATACAGAAATATGTTTTGGTTAATGATAATGTTAAGAAACCTGAAGAATATTTTTGTAATGGATTGTTGCCATGCGACAGGCAGAATATGGCGAACATGGCGCTTGAGTTGATCGCAGGGCGATAACTTATCTCTGTTCATTACTGCTTCACAGCAGCAGCAAAATAGCTACTGGCCCAGGTACTCCTAGGCTTGGGGCCAGTAACATTTGCTTATTTGTATATGAGTGCATGCCTGTGTGTGCAGGGATTCTGTGCATGTATTCACCATACTTTAAATATACATACCTTGCACTCGGTGACATTTGTATTTATAAAGTAAGACCAGGGCAGCAAGCACCAATGTGAGCAGCACAGCAGGCACGATGAAAACCACAAGGTGGGGGACCGTTGCATCTGCAGCACAAAACGAACAGAATAAAGTGTACACTTCCTGAAAACACAGCAATGTGAAGCACACATCTCACACTAATCTTATCACAATCTTTGACACATAATAGCAGAAGTAGCACCAAATATTGGAAACTGGTTTCATGTAAATTCATGTGTACTCCGCGCTCACACACACACACACACACACACACACGCGCGTGCGCGCGCACACACACACACACACACACACACACACACACACACACACACACACACACACACACACACCTGTGATATGTTTGTTGCCAGGGATGCCAAGTGTTGATTGTGATCCTATACGCTCCTCCACAATGGTGGGAGGGACCATAGTGCTGCCCGGCATGGGAGAGCCTGGCAGGAAAAAAAGCTTGTTAATACACTCAACAAATATGTGTGGATTCGAACAACATCTAATGCATGATGACCTACGCAATTATTAATAGTGCATAGTTTCAGGAATCCAGGAGAAAGGAGGATGGTGACATGATGCTAACTGAACCTGCAGGATAACTGGCATCAAACCTTTACGCAACTTAGAGCTACATTCAACTTCACCGTTATGTTCCCTGTGTTCCCCATCAGTTTCTCTTTCAATTATCTTACCTACTGATAGCTGAATCTTGGTGTAGTTACCAGCACTCCACTGTGGGTCTGACCCACACCAGTATGTCCCGGCATCACCTGCTTTCAGCGCTTTTATTGTCACTGAGAAAATGCTGGAAGAGAGATGCTCTTGCGGTGTGAACCTGTCACTGGTCAAGTCTTCACAGTTTTTTCGGTGGTCTCCCTTGCAGAGGAACTTCCTGTTATTCTTGTGTTGTGGTGGATAGGGACATCTCATAGTTACTTGACTTCCCACGGTGCCGTTCTGATTCTTTGACTTTACACAGCACCACTCTGTTAAGACAGGACATGAGAGCAATAGTTTTTTTTTTATGAATCTAACAACACTGCAGCCTCTTTGTAGGTCGGATTAGAAATGATGTGCATGGCTCTACTTTTCCTTCAAACTTTTAACATACATTAACATACTAGCTTCTGGCGTTTCTTCTCCATCTCTATTTGACAAAAACTGTTTACTCCTGTGTACAGTAATGGTTAACTCCTGTAGGATGAGGTAGAATAATCTTTTCTCACCTTTGACTTGCAGGTCAACAGCAGTGAAAACATCCAGGCCGGTGTTTCTGTGGACGCCACAAAGGTACCGCCCAGAATCTGCTTGAGTCAAGCTGACAATAGTCGCTTTGAATGTCTTCAGCCTCCTGTCATCCTGAAGTCTGAACCTTCCACTTCGCTGGCTGGTAGAGTTGATTAACGCCTCCTGCAGACATGTGGAGCGCTGGTTTCCTTTGCAGATGTACTTCAGGTTGTTTTGGTCCCCAAGCTCATATGGACAATCGAAGGACACTTGACCTTCCTCGTTACTTTGGAAATGGATGGATTGGTCACAGCAGGTGTCTGCCAGTAAAATAAACAACATCACAGACTGTCACAAGTACAGATGTAAATATACAGGTTCTTTATTTGAGTAAAAGAAGCAAAGTCACAATGTAATAAAAAATAATCACTTAAGTAAAATACATTAAAATACAGTAGATTAAATGTGAAAGTTCTCATTATGCAGACAAAACGAGCCCTGTATGGCTGTTTGTGTTCCTCGTGCTGTTTGTCCTGTCCCTTCTGGCTCTTCCCTGATGAAGTGCACCTGGCCTCGGAGAAAAGTCCTTAAAGGGTAACTTCACCAGTTTTACTCAGTAAAGTGGAAAAAGTAGTATAAGGCCTTTTGTTGCTCCAGAGGGAGTTCCGTGTAATCAGATAAATTGCTTCCAGTGATGCCATTCAGTCTCACATCCTGGGTAATGTAGGAAGGAAGAGGAATGTGTGGAATTAAAAAGGCAATATCTCTCTGCTGTATCCTTTCGGATAATTTGTCTTTAATCTGCTTGTAATGAGTCAAACAGTGTTATAGGAGTGAAATGTTAAAAATGGATGCCTACATTACCCAAAATGCAACTTGGCCAGTGAGTGACATCACTGGAGGCAATTCTTTAGATTACATGCAGTTTCCTCTCGAGGATTTGGCAGTGATGGAATGTAACTAAGGAAATGTAATTAAGTATTGTACTTAAGTACAGGTTTGAGGTACTTGTACTATACTTGTGTATTTCCAGTTTTTGCTGCTTTATACTATCACCTCACTATAATTTGGAGGCAAAAATTGTGCTTCTCTACTAATTGATTTGATAACTTTAGTCACTATTTACTTTTCAGATTACATACTGCATATTAATGACTAATTATTAACTAATTAAGTAATATTTTCACATGATATTTTTACTTTTACTCAATGAGGAGCTAGTTCCTTTAAAAGTAATTTACCTTTAGGCAGTTTCATCTAATCATTGCATTGAATTTTATGGTATGATCACATGTTTTGTATGTAAAAATGAATCTGCGAATCAGCCACCTGTTAGTAGTGTAGAGTAAAACATACAATATTTGCCTGAACTGTGGTGGTGTAGAAGTTTAAAGTAGCAGCAAATGGAACACGCACGTAAAGAAAAGTACTTATGCACAGACCTCGATCAGTTCAGCTAGATCAGTTGCACATTCACGGAATGAAAGTTTTTTCGGTTTATGTAAGCAAATGCATCACCGGATGGAGCCTTGATGGGTACGTGTGTGCAGTCTATGGCACCGATGACACCTGGCATGTTTGCGATCGCACTGAATCCCTGCATTACTTCTACCTGCCGTTGTGCGCTATAGGGAAATGTAATATACTTTGGCATTAGTTTAATAATACCGTTAAGAACTGCAGGCAGGATGCGGCTCATAGACGGTTGTGAAATGCCGGACCTGTCACCTATCTCCCGTTGGAAAGTCCCTGTGGCTAGGAAACCAAGCACAGATAGCACTTGTAGATGTGCAGGGATGGCATGGCTGCGTTTTGTTGGCCTTGTCAGATTAGGCTCCAAAATGTTGCATAAATGCAACAGAATTGGTCTCGGTAGTCTGAAACGACGAATCAACCATTCATCATTCTCAGGCAACATATCTGCCCGATCCCTGAAGTACCACTCTCCAGATAGCGCCTTGCGCCAAATCATGCAAGAGTGCAAGTTCAGCCATTGTTACCATTAACTAGGACTGAAGGCCTTGTATACTGTGGGAGGTTTAATTAGAATTGACACCACCTGAGTGATCCAGATATGGTAATGGTTTACATCCTTTTTGTGATTTTATTATTAGCCTATATTTTTATTATCATCATTCAACATGAGAAAAGAACGTGTAATCTATTGAGTCGATTTACATAGATAATTCACAATTATGAGCTTAATCTGAATCTTAATCCTGCCAATTGCCACTTAATTTAACTGAATGTGTTATATTTTTAATCGTTTGTCATGTTTATATCACGTGTTTCAAAGGCATCTGCGTATTGTGTACATAACAGAGCGCAATATGAATTAAAATTGTAATTTCCAATAGTGACAAGCATTATTTATATGTGTTCTTAAATCTACACAAGCACTACGTGTGGTCAGCAGCATGTGTAGATTTTGAAAAAAGATCGGAGCTACTAAAATATTGATGAATGCGGAGATGCACGTAAATTTCCGTCTGCGAACGGTTTACACACAAATTCGTTCTGCTCATGTTTCATGAATGAGGCCCCTTGTGTGGACAACCTGTAGCAATTAAACAGCAAGGTCTGGAGAGGTAACATGCAGTGATGGAATGTAACTAAGTACATTCACTCAAGTATTGTTCTTAAGTACAATTCTGAGGAACTTGTTCTTTATTTACGTATTTCCAATTTCTGCTACTTGATACTTTCACTCCACCACATTTTGATGAAAAGTATTGTGCTTTTATTCCATTACATTTGATCACTTTTAGTTACCAGTTGCTTTGTAGATTGCAGGCGTCACCAGAGCCAAAGTCGAATGTTTTAGAATTAATGCATTTCATTCGCAATCGGATAGAAAGAACAACAACAACAACAACAACAACAACAACAGATTCCAATAATAAAAAAAAATGCTGAATATCAGACACAATAACTGGCGAGGTCAACAATCAGACGACCCAGTGTATACAGTATACAGTGCGTATGTAAGTATTATTTGTAATTTTGGTACATTTATTGCCAGAAAATTACTATTGATACTTAAGTACAGTTAATATCAGAGACTTTCAGACTTTTACTCCAGTTCCATTCGTATGGATGACTTTCACTTTTACCAAAGTAATATTTTAAAACAATATATTTGCTTTTATTTAAGCATGACCTCCAAATACTCTATACAACACTGCTAAAATTGCGTATTTACTTTTACTTTTTCTATTTATATTACTTACCTTGTTTTACTTCCAGCCTTACTTCAGTGTAGATATCCTTTCCATTCCTCTCCACCCCACACCAGTACTTGCCAGCGTCCGCATGACTCAGACCAGAGATGGTCGCTGTGAACACTCGCCTTGTTTTGTCATCTCTGATGGAGTATTTGCTGGTCTTTGCTCCTGATGTCGTGATAACAACATCCTCGTAGGCACAGTCATTCTTGCACAGGTACTTCACATATCCCTCTCCATATCCCTCTCCATAGGGACAAGCAACATCAACCTCTCTCCCTTCATATCCATAGACACGGATCAGCTCTGCTGCTCTGGTCACACAGCTCAGAGCACCTGCAAGGAGTAGACAAGATGAAATTGATCACAACAAACAAACAAACAAACAAAAGCAGCTGATTGTCAATTTGTCACTGGACATAAACAGTCTGTACATTTGAATCTGTTGTCATGCCATCTTTTATCTTAACATAGACATGAATACTGGTAGCTGTAATGAAACATACCGCAGAGGGTGAACAGCAGGCTCTGAAGGCGCCACATCCTCATTCTACTGCGAAGAAACAGAAACACATCTAATATTAAAAATGCCATGCTGTCAATGTGCCTCGCAAACTCTCACTTCCTCATTCTGATCACCAACCTTGACCAATCACATAGGTACATCTATATATAAATCAGACTGGGTGGTACAGAAGGAACAAACTCTCCTTCACTCCAGCCAGGGGAGTGGTAATTAATATCTGCATTAATTAATTTTATGGCATCCTTGTAGAAATTTGAAGTAAAAACAGTTCCTTTAAGTTCATAGTTGGTGAAATGTGCTGAACGAGTTCAATCGAGTGTTCACATTGCCGCCACAAAGGGGCACTATATCCAACCTTATACATTCATACACTGACGCAGTAAATGGTACATAAATAAAACTTGTAAATTAACTTTAGTCCTCATGTAATATTAATCATAACATGGTATCTGCCGGACATAATTCAATATTTTGTCTTGTTTGACAGTTATAATTTCAGAGTGCTCAAAACTCTTTTCACTTTCACTTTCAACATGTCTGAATCATAACACACAGGAATAAAGTGGTGACCATCTTGCTTTCAAATAAAGTTCCTTCAGAGGTTTTATCATGAAATGCTACAGGTTCCAATAAATGAAATATCCTGAGAAATACTGTATTTCACAGTAGTTGAACTGCTGTCTTCTCTGCGCTGTTCCAAGCAGATTAGTGTCTTTTAAGAAGGTATCAGTACAGTAAAAGTAGACTACATGAAAAACACACTCAATATTAACAACTTGTTTTGTGGCGGTAACATCCTTCAGAAGGGCTTCACACCTTTAATTTATAAAATCAACAGCTAAGAGCTGTCATATCTCACTTACCATCACACCCTGCCCCTCGCACTTCCTGATTCTTCATAGCCAAACAAATCAAACCCACATATTAAAACACCCATGTTTACAGGAGGAACACACATGTTCACAGCCTGGTACAAAACACAGTTTTGGTCTCTATTGCTAATTTTTCTACTCACAACAACTGCGCAGGCTTGATTTTTTACATAACTGATTTGTTTGAAGTATATTAAGTAAATGAAGTAAATCACTAATTAATGTCACCATGAAACAGCTAATAGAGTGATAGTTCCATCAGCGTAGTTATGTGTTCCCTGTGAAAACAGGCAGCAGCCAATACCGTGGTGTGTACGTCACGCCCTGCCCCACCCAGCGGCCAAGTTGCCGATGCTGACTCTCCCCAGGAAGCTCCCACTGGACACCGTCTGACCAGGAAGGAACAACGAGGAGAAGACGGTGGCTAACTTTTCCAAGGGAATACAGTACTGAGGTGTTTTTTCTGCCAGGTTTGGGAGACTGGCAACCCAGGGCTCAAGGACCACTTACCAAGCTAACCAGTAGTAAGTGCTTCAGCAGGAAAGCTACAGGTCTCTGCAGCCCCGTCCACACTGCCCTTTGAGTGCAGGGATCCTGCGCCAATTCTCCACATCCTCCTCTGTGTGAATGTTTCAGATAGCGACGAAGGGTGAAATTTCACTGCGGATCTGATGCTGGGCGGGGCGGGGGTGTTGATCTGATGGTTTCACAGTGTGATAACTAAACACACTCAACAAAATGAAGAGAAATGTCCCACAAAGCAATGTTACAGGACCAAACAGCAGTAATGTAGAAACTGGTTGTGTCTTTAGCAACTTTAGCAAAAAGCCACAGTTAAAGGTGGTGAATTGCTGTCTGTCCTACTGACTCTTTGTCACATTTCTGCCCGATAAACAAAAGCTTTAACTCACCATGTGTTTGTCTCCTTCCCCTGTGTGTTGTTGTAGTTACTGTCTTGAAAAAAATCACTGCGATGGTCAGCCCTCCCAGCCGAGTCTTCCGTGAACCTTCCCCCGGAATACAGCCTCCCTTCCTGCGTTTGAGAGAGTCAGACAGCGTCCAGTTCACTGATGGCGGTTATGTAATTATGAAATTGAGAGCGAAAAACGTCACTTTGTCACTTTCAAGAATGTTTGGTGGGTCAGGATCTCAATCACGACACATTATAACAGCAATGAACACCAGGGAAAAAACACAGGCGTCATCATCATGACATGTACTATCACGCACCTTTTGGATCTGCAGCGCCGGCTTGCTGTATGAATTGACTCACTGGTGCGGCTTTACGTCGGAGCTGATTGGACAGAGAATTGGTGAACCGCCGCTGTGGAGATAATGCTGAGTCTCTGTGTGAAAAGGGCTACTCTACCTACAGGTACCAGGAAACTCCATACATCTCTGGCCTCCATCGTCATTCTTGAAGGCTGTGTACGGTCTGGAGCTGTTCATTGACAGGCAGCTGGTTATCAGAATGTTTATTCGCAGTTACTTTAGCAACAAGGAAAGCTATCTGTCCAGAGCTGCTGGAGACAAAGCAGCCCGAAGTCAGCAGTGGGAAAACCAGCAAATTCTGTTTCTCCATTAAACACGACCCAGTGTCACCCAGAACACTGAATGAAGTTATAAAGTTGGGCTTCTATTTATACATTCATCGCAGCATCATAAAATAAACAGAACAAAAAAGATTAACATACGCCCCTGAGTGCAGGATGAGTCATCCACATTTGAAATGAGTTTCCAGGAAGTTACAAACGCCAAAATAGCATTAAAAAAATACCCTCAAAACAGCCTTTTTGCCACTGTTGGGCCCGATACTGGTGTATAGGTGAGATATGGAGCAAGACATATGTGATAAAAACACTTAAAGTTCCTGTGAAGTCGAAAGCGCTGTTTAAGGGTGCGGCCGCTTCTGGTGACAGCTCGTCACTTAGCTGTCATCAAACAGGTTTCATCACCATAACATCTTGCTTCTTCTTTTTCTTTTCTTTTTTTTTTATCAGAGCTTCAGAGCCTTATACTGCAAGACAACTGTTTTCACAGGGCGAGTAGGAATTCTTGATCTACTAATGTGGCAACAAAACCAATTCATATAAAATCTTTAAAAAATCATTTTAGAAATCCATTTAGCAATTACTTGAGCACCGAATTCTAAACAGTTTAAAAAAAATCATTGAGCTCCTCAGACAGAAACACTGAAAATGTCAAGAATCATTGCAGTTGTTATTCTAGTCGTAAAAAAGGTGTAAGATCTGCAGTTAAAAACATCTTCTGTTTAAATAGGATGATCTTCAGTGCGTACACCCGTCTCTGTGAGGACAGCTTCAGAAGATATCACAATTAGCTCGGACCCCCTGTAGAGACCAGACATACCTACAGCCTAAAATATTGTGCCACCGCAACAACCACTGACCCCACCCTGGCCAGTGCATTATAAAATGCCAGTGGCTGTATATGTGGGTGAAAGCATGTGCGTATTTTCCCTGAGCTCAGCCATTCCCTCGACTCCAGCTGACCGCTCAGCTGTGCCTCTCGCATACTGCAGCACAAACTGTTTCCATATCTCGCGCGCTCTCTCACTGAAAGGTTAACATTAGGACCCCTGTGCAGAGGGATAAGTGCGTCCCGAATTAGCGAGGATGCCAAGGCGAGCTGAGCTGTTGCCAGGTTGGGTTGCCAAGGGGGTTTTGGGTGTTGTACCGTGGGTTGGGTTTCTGCAGTGTGGCCTGTTTGCATGTCGGCAGTGTGCAGGACGCGTGTGTTGTGGTCTTCTCAAACTACAGCCCAAGACACACACACACACTCACGCACACACACAGGGGAGGGGACTGTTATATATAGGCGACCCTCTCAAGTCTTTAGGGCCTATCTTAAACCTTAAAGCTCCCTTCCATGTCTCCCTCTGCGTCTTGCTCAGTTGACTTCTCTCTCACACACTTTGCTCACATCAGAACATTCAGCCACTAAACGTACCATTCCATCTCCCCCTTCCATCGCATTCACGTCACAACACCACTGTTTTCCGAAACCATCTGACCCCTCAAGTGGCTGCAGGTTTGTGCACGAGCTATTGTTGCTAACGCTAGTTAACGTTGACATTAAGTTAACATTAGCGAAAAGCTAGCAAATGCTGGCTAACGTTGCAAATACCAGGGCTGTTGATTGATGACGAGACACAGATAACGCGTGACACCAACGAAGTTACACTTTTGGCTTTGACAAACCTCGTTAGAAACTGGAACCAACCGTCAGAATTTTTACACAGAGATGCACAAAACAATCTTTTGGACCCAACAAACATTTTAAAAAAAAAACTACTTATTCAGAAACATAATGCTATTTTCAAGAGATTCTCTGATTCGCTGTTGTGTCTCCTGTTTTGCACCTCAGGGCCACCATACAGTACATTTAGCCTCATTTCCGCTGTGTGGTATGGCTCGGCTCGGCTCAACTGGCTTTGAATTGTTCCAAGCGAGCTGAGCTGACACTAAAAGTTACAGTTGGAGAAGATGGTTAGAAGTTGCCTGGCGACACTAAAGCCACCAGTCGTGTTTTATCTTGCTGTATTGAGCCTTTTCTGAAACTGTGACAAGCAGCCACACAATCAAGAACACCTCCACCTCCATTGTTTGGTATTATCGTTGGATATTATCTGCAGTGTGGAACGGAATCGTTAAAAAAACCTAGTACCATACCAGGTACTTCGTGAGCCGAGTGGAAATGAGGCTCTTCTCTCACTGTCTGTGCATTACTGCAGACTTAAACCACGCAGAAACTCCGCTTTCACTCACCTCCATTTTGACGATTATGCATGCCAGGAATTAAGGAATAACACAGTGGAAGGTTAACGGAGATTTTATTCTGTAGTAAAGTTTGCCACTGCAGAGGGAAGTGTGTGTGTGCGTGTGGGAGGGGACATTCCACACATTCTTGCTCTTCCTGAGGAAAGAGGAAAGTGTCACACACACACAACTGCTGACAGCCGTGGGAGGGAGAGGTGGGCACACACCCCTCTAAGGTCATTCACACATCCGCCCCTTCTTTCAGCTCTCCAACCCATCACGCTCTCCTAGCCTCAGCCGTCCATCCATCTGACGGTGGTTTTCATTTTGACAGGAGAGTTTCGGCTGCTGTCGGGCTACATCACTTCCCTGTAACTTCTTGTTGAGTTGCATTTCTGCTTCCATTTTGTGCGATATTTCAGGCCTCATGGGTCTGCTTTCATGAAACTCAAGGGGAAAAAAACATTAGCACATTAGCGACTGAACTGGACCTGATCGTCTACGTGGAAAAAATAATCGCCTCTCTTGCTTTACTCTCGCTCTCAGCTATGAATGCATGAACACACACACACACACACACACACACACAGGCGAGAGGATGCCAACAAGAACAGTGGCTCGTCAAAGCTCCATGGGGGTAGCTACGCCAGCAGTGACGCACTGCTGCTCTCCTGCCAGCGTATGGTCGCTGAACACTCATAATGGTTTTTTTCTTTTGGGTGGTTAGGTGGACAATGCGTCTTTGTTTGTGTCCATGTGGACCGACCGAGAGGCTGGTAACTTTTGATCCCTCATTTTTTTGGTCCTACTATTAACTTCAGTCGCCATTTGTTTTTAATTATCTGCAGCTCAACCACACGGGGCCTCACCGTGCCACAGAGTGTGTGACGCATCGGGACAGGGCTGCTGATGGAATACAAGGAAAGGCCCCTAAGTGAAATGAAAAATCAAATACATGTACCTTTTGTGAGTAAAACAGAAAGACAAGCTGAAGGACGGCTTTTTATTTTCTGTAAATATATAGACCCTTTGAACTCATTAGCAAAACACACAGACACACACTTAGTACATAAAGACTCACAGAGCTGCACACTGTTCACTTCTGTCAGAAGACTCCTAAACTTTACAGAGAGCTTTTTACAAAGCAAACTTTCATTTCAAGAATGATCACACAAGCGGTATCGTCACGGGGATAAAGACATTAACCAGTAAGGCACAAAATTAATTTAAGCTCATCGTTCATTCATTCATTCATTCATTCATTCATTCATTCATTCATTCATTCATTCATTCATTCATCCACTGTCTCACTCCTGCACAAACACATTTACACACAAAGCACAGGCAGCACGTTGGCTACTCAAATGTTCAAACTGTCTTTTCTTCTGCAAGGCAACGATAAGTTGCACGGCGCTGCACAATGATGGCCAGCGGGCCATTTTCTGTTTATTCCTCTGTTCCTCTTTGCGTCTCTCTCGCTGACTTTTTTCAAGAGGCGCTCCACCCTGTGTCGCCCGGAGCCATGAAGAGATCTCTCAGTCCGTGTCTATTTGACAGGGGTTTTCTCCCGCTTTCTGCGCTCTCGCATACAGCTTCAGGAAGTCCTTGTAGCGAGGCGCGCAGCCAAGCCAGGCTTCGCCAAAATGAACAGAGCCAGTCAAAAGGTACTCATCCCGTCCAGGATGCACCCCGCACTGCGCTGGAACATTGATGCGTCCACTCCAGCGCCGTCCTCTGGCTCCACTCCAGGCGAACACCCTGCTCTTCTGTCGGAACAGCCGACTCAGAGTCACCACGGCAGCAGCGTGGTCGTTAGTGCCCGGTGCCACTCCTTGAAAGGTTCCACTGCCGGCTACAGAGACAGGAACAGGAGAGATAAAGAGGATATTAAATCAATCAATCAATCAATGAAAGTGTGTGACTATGTAACTGAAAGTTTTGAAACAAAAGACACACTAAAACCAATATTATGTGCACCATTAGCACTACCTCTCAATATCATGTGCAACACTGCTCCTCATTATTATTAACGTTTAGTATCATGTGCATTAATATGGTGATTATCAGTTTCAATATACCTTCAACACCACTGCCAATTTAATGTTCAAAATGTCTGTCTTTGCTCATTTTTTGTCTGGTTTACACAGTCGAGATATAACGTCTTACTTGATGAGCGGATTTGTTCCCTTTGAATGGAGCCGGGCTAGTTTCCCACTGTTTCCAGTCTTTATGCTAAGCTAACACGGTTCTGGCTCGAGCTTTATCATTATCGCAGGGTCGTGAGAGCGCTAATGATCTTCTCTTCTAACTTGCGACAAACGAGGGAAAAAGTGTGTTTTTCCCAAAATGTCGAGCTATTCCTTCGATGTGTGCATGTGCGCCGGTGTGTGTGTGTATTTACCAAAGTCACTGGTGCACACCGCCATCAGGACCTCCTCATCAGAGCACGGTTTGCAGGTGACTAAAATGGAAAACATGAAAACGTTCAATACTTTCACAAAGGAAAAACCGCATTTGTTCTTTTTTTCCATGATTCATTTTCTTTGGTCAGTAGCGTTTGTATCATCCTGTGACTTTTGCCACGCTTACTCTGTTTCCTGTTCTCTCTTTCTCTCTGCACCGGCGGTGCTCACGAGACCAAAGAGAGACATCAAGACAGCATGTGAATGAGAACAGCAGGTGAGGGAGGAGATGTAATCACAGAATTACCCCTTGACCCCGTCAGCTATAAAAACAGCTATAAACCGTCCAGACACACACACACACACACGCACACACACACACACACAGAGGCTTTCTTCTGTCTCATTAGAAGAGCAGCCCAGCCTTTCTCTCCACTCACTGCTTGACTCATTTGGGCGGGCTACCCAAAATTCCCTGTCTTGGTTTTTTTTGGGGGGGGTGAGTCTGTTCTTGATTGACAGTTGAGAGACGATTGGCTAACCCTTTCGCTTGCCCCTAACGTGACCTTTTGATTGGTCTGCTTGTTTTCATAAGTCTGTCCGTGACAAGGGAGAGAGGGAGTGAGGAAGTGGGGGAGGTCTGGGTGTTGGAGCATGTAGGTGAGATGAAGAAACAGGGGTGAAACAGAAACGTGGCCTTTTGTCACCTTCACTTTATGTCAGCGAGAAGACGGCCCGTGTCAGGTCCGAGGAGTTAAACCAGTTGAATCAATTCTTTCATAAACAGACAGCACGGAAAACAACTTAACGGAAACTCAGTCTTACTTGAGACAGTTCGTCTACTGCAGTGATTATTTAGACTTTGCTCCGATGTTTTTAGTACTTCTGGTGATAATGGAGTTGCAAGAATGAGCGGTTTTGGTGTGTTTACATTCATTTAAACAGTACATAAGAATAACTATAATGACTAGAGTACATAGAACTAACCCGTCTTCTCTGTTTGATAACCAGTTAGAAGTTCCTTGTAGTATGCTGAAGGAAAAGTCACAATAGCGTATTATACTCCATTACAATATAAGTCCTGCATTCAAAAGTATTAGCAGCAAAATATACTTAGGTATCAGAAGTTAAAAGCACTCATTCTGCAGAAATCCTCTATTAATGTTTCATGGATGTATCATTGGATTATTATTATTCATGTATTAATATGAAAGTGGTGTTTTCATGTCTGTAGTCGGTCAGAGTGGAGCTGATTTGAACTATTTCATATAACGTTGGGAACAGGACAACAGCAGTAAATCCCTCTGACATGTAGAGGTATGATGTAGCACACATGG
This sequence comes from Lagodon rhomboides, assembly GCA_039737535.1. Lineage (NCBI taxonomy): Eukaryota > Metazoa > Chordata > Actinopteri > Spariformes > Sparidae > Lagodon > Lagodon rhomboides. The sequence goes on from CM077786.1 coordinate 12,866,423, forward strand.
TAATACTCAAGTGAAGTATCTCAAAGTTGCACTTAAGTAATACTTAAGTAAAAGTGCTTAGCTATTTTCCAAAACTTGTTCTTCATAACAACCTAATTTGCTCATACTTTGCCTCGTATATATGATTTTTCCAATAACAGATAGTGAATACAGTGATTTTCCGCAGAAAACAAAATGTACAAAACGGTTTCTGATCTGAGGTAGACGCCAACATTCAGCGTCACTGTTCACACAGGAAAATCACAAGACGCATGACAAGTCTCAGTGCCTGTAAAAGCCAACAACACAACACAAGGGCCGAATACAATAATAATAATAATAATAATAATAATAATAATAATAATAATAATAATAATAATAATAATAATAATAATAATAATAATAATAATAATAATAATAATGAATTCTCTTACCTAAACCAGGGTGCAGGTATGGATACATGTGTGTCCCGGGCCTCTGACTGGGCACCAGCTCGTACTGGAAGGCCGTGATCCTCCGGCTGATGTCTGTCTGAGGGATGGCCTCCACAAAGAGAGCTCCCTCTGCCAGGCTGAAGCAGCGCACCGTGCCCTGAGCGTGGTCCTCCTCCGCCAGCAGCAGCGTCAGATCCCCGGCACGCTCCAGATACACATGAGAACCCTGAACGCGAACGACCAGGAGCGCACATATGAGCGCCGTCCATCGGACACGTCATGCTGTAGTGGTTATATTCTGAACATTCATTTCTTACGCTTGGTGTCATAATGTACCTGGGAGTACGCGTGGGGTTTGATGCACACATGGAGACCTGCCATGTGTCCAGATGAGGGCTCCGTGTTCGGCCGCAGGTTGACAATGATGGCTCCTGTTGGGTAGAGCCACTCCAGAGACCCCTGAGAGCAGCGTAGGTAGATCTGCTCCACATCTCTACGGTGAGACTCGTGGCTCAAACCGCTGCAGACGAGAGGGCAGATTATATTTATTCATTTTCTGACAACAGGCGCGCAAGTTCGCTCTCTGGAGATTTGGATCGAATGCCTAAAATCATCAAGCAACCAGCAGTAAGGAAACTTGGACCCAGGACTTCAGAGCCCTAAAAAAAATGTTCCTGCATAAAACATCTACAGTGCCAGAGTTATGGAAACATGTGCAAGGGATTTAATGATACTGCAACGTTCATTAAGAGCAACTCTGGAGCAGCTGTCTGCCAACAAATCTCTCACTTCGGACTGATGCGGTCGCTTGTCTCTGATGTGCATAAGCTACCTCAACACCAGGAACTGATTGGGCTATTAAGTCGTTAGAAGTCGGCGGCCGGGAAACTTTACAACGCGCAGCGCGAAGTCATTTTTTATGACTTGGGGACTTGGAGGAGGGATCAAAGGCCCCATATAGCCATATTTACTCAAGATAGGAGCCGGCGCAGAGACATTCCTCCGATCACGAGGACAGTTCCATAATCTTAAAGGTGCAGTTTGTAGTTTTGGATTGTAGTTTCTATTTCTTACACCTAAACAACCTGAATAATCAAACCCTCTTTGTTTTCATGCCCGAATAAACAAACTGACCTTAAAGGACAACACGACTTCATACTGTTTACTTTGTGGCGGACCCTGCCACCTTTCTAGCTTCAAACAGTGTTCTGGTACCTTATTTTACCTTCCTTATTTATCCAGTTGAGTTTGTATTATTACTTCACTTGTAAATATTCTGAGTTTGAATTTCTCCTCCAAAACTACATAGTGCCCCTTTAAAGTGAGACTGTTGTCAAAATGGTTAATCAAAGGGCGCTTCCTGTCCACATTTAATTGTTCGTACCAGTTCTTTTCATGGACGGATTTTGTGGACAGACTTTAACACAAATGCTCACATGAATTCACGGAGATCTGGCGTCAAAATATTTCTGATTAGTAACCACGAGCGTTGGCACAACGCAATGCATTTCACTTGCAGATCTACAGGAGGATGTGAAAGTCACTCATTCCACTCTGACCTTCCACTGCCCTTCCTGAGGGTTACATGGAAATCTTAATCAAACACCCATGCGTCTAATTACCCCTTTGAGCCCGCTGAGATCCCCTGTAATGCACAACAGAACCGGTTCAAAGACGCAGCCACCCCCTCACACACACGGCTGAGGCTCCTCTCACGACTCCCACACAATTTACTATCCACAGATGAGAGTTCAAAGTACAAGAAAGTGCAAGATCACCTCACAGAAAAACGTTACGATTGTGTTATTCCTGAAGAAAATGACTCTCACATGCAGATAACACTCCTGAATCGCGCGCTACGTGTGTTTTCTTTGTCTCCAGTGATAACAGCACACTCTCCTTCTGAGATCGGTTGCTTGTTATCGGCTCCTGAGCTCATCCTCACCTTCCTCGCCAGCTGCACTGGTCGCTGGAGTACTGCGCCACCGCCCCGCACAGGAGCGCAGCGGCGATCCAGTGCGCTGCCCACGGCCGGAGCATGGTGGCCCGTCCGCCCCTGCGGTCCCCGGATCCCGCACAGCAGACCAGCGATCCCGCGCGCTCTGCTGCTCCCGAACCGCAATATCCAGCCGCGAAAAAATCCCCCAGAGATCCGTTCGGCGCGCGCGGACTACATGGCGGGTTCAGCCGAGGCAAACGACGCGTCCGAGGCAGGCAAACATTTTGACAAGAGATGTCTGAGAAACGGAGCCGTGTGTGTGCGCGCGCTGCAGGACCAGAGACTGTTAAAAACACTTCTGCTGCGTGCGCTCTGCGTCACGTCACCGGGGGCGCGTGCCAGAAGCGGAGTTGACTTGAGTGACACGCGAGCGGCCGCTCCAAACCACCCCCACATGTTCCCACCGAAGGATGTGTGTGTGTGTGGTGTGTGTGTGTGTGTGTGTGTGTGTGTGTTTGGAGAGAACGCCCTCGAGCTTCTCATTTCAGACTTTAAAAAGTGCCATCAAACTTTTACGCACGTGAAATCGGACCACTGATTGGTAAAGAGCACTCACCAGAGCCCGAGACAGTGATGATCGATAATAGGAGCAGTGTTTGAAACGCTCACTATAAAGAGAAACCACAAACAAATACGATCAACAAATAAAAGTCACACAAACGGTCAACTTCTATAGTTTTAATTCACTTCCATTCGGCCTATCGGCTCCTTGTGTTCAGTTAAATCCGCTCCCAGTGCCAGAGACAAACAGTATGAGCCTGTGTGTGTGCGAGTGTGTGTGTGCTGGCTTTGCAAACAGATGGATCGTATTAAAGCAGTGCAAATGAGAGCAGCATGCAGGTTTGGAAGAGCAGCATCCAAAGACTTCTGCCGCTCCCTCAAACCTTCACTAAAAGACCTCTGCAGTCGGTAAAGATATTTAGGATTGTTCATTTGGGATTGTCTGTTTCTAAGACCACTTTTTTCTGTGTCATTCCTGTGTTCGAATAGTCGACCTGCCTCTTGGGAAAAGAGAAAAGGGCCTTGACAGAACAAATAGTCACACGTGTGCTCCAAACGCCTGTTTGGTTCTCGGGCGGTTTTCCCGTGAGAAAACAGTCGGAACAGCAAGCATGTTACTGACTCGTCACATTCCCCCGCACAGCCAGAGCTATGTAACGCATTTCGAGAAATACCGAAACACAGACTCCCCTACACACACACACACACACACACACACGCACGCACGCGCACACACGCACATATAATGCTATAGTAAGCCTCTGTGTTGGGATAGCCAGTTAAAGCATCACAACTCATTCAGTGAGATTTTTATATGAACATTTTATAATATTAATAAAATAGTATTCATTTCCCTTTTTGTGCTCGCTCTCGACCTCACTGTGCTACAAGCCAAAGGAAACTATCGTTTAACTGCAAAACACTCAAAGTGAACTGAGTGAATGGAGTCTGGGAACACTTTCTGACAAGGCGCCCTCCATACGGTGATGGAGCCATGGCATGTTTTTGTAGGCTAACCAGGAAGTTAGCATCGCGGTGGTTCACTCGACAAAGCCAATGGGATTTTTAAATTGGATTTTGGAATATCGCCAAGAATAAGCTCTGTGGCAAACGCAAGTTTATGATACTAACACGTTTTGTTTGGCAAAGTTAATCTTCCTAGATGAACACGATATATCGCTAGAGGTAAAAAGCTAACGTTAGGCTACAAACAGTCTATATTGTGGTTGCATGACTTAAAAGTTACCACCACTAAGCGTCTTACGACACAATCACTACACATGTTTTCTGTCAATTGATCAACCTGCAAGTTGTAAAGTTAGAGTTAGAATAGTTTTGAGCTAAAGTCCAACTGTTAAGACGGACTAGAGAGTAGACGAGTCTCCACGTTTGGGATGACGACGTTTAATGTCCCTAACAACTTCTGTAGTCTCATTTAGCCATCTGTTAGCAACCGCTGTTTTTAAGATAGATTATTGGACCATATTACTCCTGTCAAAGGGCTTCAGAGGATGCTGACCAAAATCTATTAATAACTTCATTCATTAAAGGTGCACTATGTAAGAATTTTGGTTGAAAATTATGACTTCTATGTACTGTGTTGAAAAGTGTGTTTAGCATGCTAATCAGCTGGACCATTCCTGTCCAAAGCTCCTGCGCTAGCAATGTGAACACCAACACTTCCCCGGTGCTCCGAACTCTCAGTCCAGACAGATAGCTTCACAGTTAACTGAGCTAACTAGCTAATGGCAGCTACAGTTAGCAGCAGATAGCATTGACCATGGTGATACGCTATGGTGAAATTTGTTCTTATGATTGGCTTATGGCTGATCCATAAAGCATTAACAGTTTTTAAACACTAGTATAAACCCTTCATAAAATATGGCTTACTCCAACCCTAATCATTCCAAGCTTTTTGTTTTAAAATTTTTCCAAAAAGTGGAAAAGGATTTAGACTGAAGCATGACTTTAAAGGTGCAATATGTAAGTTGTTCACCTTGAATTAATGCTCCAAACAAACAGGGACAGCAGAGTAACTGCTAACTGCTGCTAACTGTATTCCCTTAATCCCTCCATCAGTTAGCTGTGCAGCTAGCCAGACTACCAGGGGAGTGTTGGTGTTTAAACCGCTGGCACAGGAGCTTTGGACCGCTGGCAGAAAGAGGTTTTCAGGCCCATTTTTAAATGAACAAAAACATGAACATTCTTACGTGTTGCACCTTTAAGCTTAGGTGCATTGGCATATCCCTCTATCAAATGACCTGACAGGCAAGGTGGTTTTCTACACTTCCCCTCTAATGCACAAAACATGTTCCCCCAGTTCCTGGATTTGAAAACGATGTAGATTGAAGCCCAAAGCTCTGGAGTCTGACCCGAGTCTAATCTTGTCACCACAGCCGAGGAAGTCTGAGCTGCTGATGTGCCGTTTGACCTCATGCGCTCCTTCACCATGTGAAGTATTTACAGAGCAGCAGAGCCTCTGACCTGCTCCCCTTCTCCCCCCCGCCGTCACCTGGCTCTTCTCAAGAGGCCTGACAGGAGGAACGCTCCGTCTGTCCACACACTGCTTCCTCACGGAGCCACACACACATTCCTCTATCTCTGATTTCAGTCTACATGACCTTTATTTCCTCACAACTCGCGCACAGCACACTCCTCTCTCTTTTTTAAAACCTTTATTTACCGACGGGGGCCAGCCGAGCAGCTCCCAACTGGATCTGTTCGGGAGGTTAAGAGCCTTGCTCAAGGGCAGCCTGACAGCCGTTGTTGAAGGAGGAGGAAACATCACTCAGCAGCACCAACCACTTCATGCTGAAGAAAGCAGTGCAAAAGCAGTGAAAATGAAAATGAATGAAATGCTTATTCAGGCAGACCAGCTTACTGCACAGACCTACAGCAGACACATACCTTTATTTCCTGTTTAGGCAGAGGAAGTAATGCAGTTGCGGTTTTGGGACTGTCCCTTCAGATGGAAACACAGCAGCATCTTTCCTACAAGCCTCTTTGAGCTTTCTTTGTCATATGAACTGTGTGCTAGTATCTGCCTGTTTACATGGAGGATAGAAAGTGCAACATTTCTGCATTGAAATGAAGAAAAACTACTGGACCTTAGTTTTTATATTCTGTCATGTATTTGCATTATAGCATTTATTTCCCAACAAAGTTAAAATCCAAAACGTCACAGTGTGTTTCATTTGGTCGCTACAGCTTCTAACATCCTCCCTAACCTCAGGGAGAGAGCTGGAGGGTAATGGAATGGAACTGAGCACATGTGAATAAAATGTCAATCCATTAGGCTTCGTTAGTCTGTAAACATTTCTGTGTCTGAGTCTATAGAAGATGGACTGTCGATTGACAATAGATCACACAGCAGCCTCCAACATCACGCTCAGGGTGGGAAACTTTGGGTATTGCTGCTGTGTTAGGGGTTGCAATTGTATAAACGTAGGTAATCTGACAAATCGAAAACGTGACGGATAGTGAAAAATCCGGAGGCACGCTCAGCGGCATGTCAAGAGAGAAAACAACATATTTGATAAGTCGTTAGCCGATGTTAGCATTCGACAACTTCCCTGCTAACATTACCGTTTGATTACATCCTGTGCCTTTCGCTTCTGGTTTAGACAAAAATGTCTCCAAGATGCGTAATTTACGCCTTTGTTAATCGTAGCGCATCGAGACAATTTGTCAGATTGCCGACATTTATCTGACTTCTGGCATCCCAGAACACGGCAGTACGACCTTTAAAGCTTCCCAGCGCTGAGGGATGAGTGTGGTGTTGAAGGAAAATGGCCCCAATGGGCAAATGGTCTCTGGTGGTTGTTATGGCAATAAGTCCCATGATCCCACACTACTTCAAAAACACGTCCTCAAACAACATTTTTCCATTTCTGTTGTTTTTACTTACAGACTCCTAGAGGCAGAAATGACATACTGTGCTTGACATATTTATATTTATAATATCTTCAAATCAATAAAAAATGTATCTGCAATGATTTAGTGTCTGCTTAATTTTGTTATATTATAACAAACTGAATAATCAAGCTGTTGTTTCATCAAAAAAGGATTATTTTGTCATTACAGCTGGAGGACAATAAAGTAAATTATTGTAGAAGGAGAGAGACGCTGAAACACAGGAATGTGGTAAAGGTGAATGAAAAAGCCTTCAGTGTGTGACCTCTGTCAGCTCTCTTCACCCAAACACACCCAACTTTTATCTCTCCTTCTTATCAGCTGCTCTGCCAGAGAGCACACAGCTGTGTAAGTGCATGCGTGTGTGTGTGTGCGTTTTGTTTCCACGCACACGCACGTTTATTTGACCAGCGAGGGCAAGCAGGCTCCAGGGTCAGGGTCATTCATTGTGTGTGTGTGTGTGTGTTATCAGGTCTGATGTCTGCAGAGAGACGGAGTGTAAACACAGAGTAAAGCTCTGTTTACGCTCTTTCTGAGTCTCTTTCATAGATTCTCCATTAGAGCTCGCTCTGATCATCTACCAAGTGCTTCATCACGAGGGCAGAGTGGGTAAAGCAGACAGGATGTATGCAGACAGAGTGCGGTCTTAACTTAAACAAATCAGTTCAGTTCGTTACATTCTTAAATATACGGTCTCCGTTTGGTGGACATTCATCCAAAGCACCTTATAGCTCCATGACTGTGTATATGAGAGTGACCACAAATAACTGTCAAGCCTGCTGTTCACTCAAATATTTAGCAACAGTCATGGTGAGCACAGGTGATAAATGTGTTCGGCCTGTGTCCAATAAAAAGTTATGAGGGATTAAAAAAGACCCAAAAATGTACTTAGGCACAGCAGTGATTTGACTTCAATGCTAATGTAAATGTATGCTAACATGTTGACAGTGAAATGTTTATCATGTTCCCCATCTCAGTTTATCACGTTAGCCTGCTAACGTTTGATGATTAGCTGTAAACATTAAGTACATCTGAGGCTAATGGGAATGTCATTAGTACATCATGAATTGAGTATTGAATGAAGGTATTTTTTAACACTCACCAACTTTTGACCCGATAGTGGAGCTTGAGGAAAATTCAGTGGATCACCACATTTTTAAAAATGTATCCACTGGGATGTCGAGGTGTTTTCACAGAATAATGGTTGATCTGAAGGTGGAGGATCACCGATTTCATCAGGATACATCCCCTGGGGACCATGAACGTGCAAAATGTCATGGCAATGCTTCCGATGGTTGTTGAGATCTGTCAGTTGGGACTGATGGGATCAGCCCCATCTGTTGGGATTTTACACACCGGGTTTTGAAAAGGAAGAAGAATGTGTAGAATCAAAAAGGTGATATTTCTGCATCTGCAGTGTTTCTAGGAGAGCAATGTTCCACCAGTGGACTGCTTTACAAAACCTGGAGCCACAATTTGGCCACAATGCAATTTAGTCTCTGAATGACTTCGCTGGAAGCAATTTATCAGATTACATGCAGCTTCCTCTGGAGCCACGAAAGACTTTTTACTACTTTTTTTCTTTTGTTTTTATTTTCATATGCAGTCGTACTCCCCAAAACCTGTAAACACACTTTGTGCAAAATTGGTGGAGTTACCCTTTAAGTTACAGATTTATACATATAATTGTCCAAAGAATTCAAAGCATGCAAAGCAGAGCCAAATGATCAAGAAGGATCAAGAGAGATTTTTGGTGAACAATTATTAATTGAAAATAAAATGATCTGCAATTATTTTGATCATTTAAGTTACTTTTTAAGCAAAAATACCAGACAGTTAACGAAATATCTTTAGCTTTTAGACTGAAAAGAAGCTATTTGAACACACAACCTTGGGTTTTAGGAAAATGTAACGAGTATTCTGTACTATTTTGTCCCTTCATATGGACAAAAACAATGAATCAGTTAACCAAGAAACTAATCATAAGATCAATCAACAATTATCAGTGGTTGCAGCCCTACTGCAAAGAATGACATGTCTAAGGAAAACACCGCCTGGTTTAAGTGTTTGTGTATAGGATTACAGAGGGGGAAGAGGGTCTAGATGGAGACCGAGTGCTAAGTGGATGTGATATTTTTCTCAGCCCCTACACAGCACTGTACTGTGGGTGGCAGAGGCCTGGGGGTTTTCACCTCAAACCCCAGGCTGAGTCAGGCCCAAACAGTCTTACAATTTATCAAAAACAATGACTTCAAGCCAAACTTCTAATATGGTGCAGTGACTCTGTGCCTTCACACCACTGTGCAAATGTACGTTCAGTCTATGATAACAAACAATAGTGAAAATAAAACTTTGGCAGAGTTGAAGACCCCTCTCCAGTTTTTTTTACTGCCACTGCTGTTTCCTTACAAACTGCTGCGGCCAGATTTACAGTAAGGCGGACCACGTCGCCGACCCAGGAAACACCGCGGGAGATTTTGTGGGGAAAGGTCTGTTTACCTTTGGGCAGAAAAACTCCACAGTCTGTGAGGTAAAATAAACTTTTTGTGTGTGTTTATGTATCAGAACTGTTCCCTCTTAAAGAGGTTATTGTTCTTTAGATTTCATAAGAGACCCAGGGAAAGAAAAACAAATACGCAGTATCCATGGTTGTACATTTGTAGCAGATGTGTGTGTGGATCTTATTTTGCACGGTTGCATCAGAGAAGACTGTTAAGAAATCAGTGAATGACTCAGGCTATAAAACATCTCACCCTCAGTAAGTTGAACCTTCTGCGATGACACGCTGATCATTTCCTTTAAAGTTCCAGTATAAAGGTAAGCACACACCAGTCTCAGTCCACACAAGATGATAGAAAACACAATAACATTTTATTCCTCCAATGATCAACACTGGCAATCATCACATCCTCTGGCACGATAAGAGTAAAATATAAGGGCCTTTAACATGTAATTCATTTACCAAATCATCCCTCCTTGTTTTCTTTCTGGCCAAATCTTTCAACTCTGGGTCAGGTTGTGGTGGCTTCTATTAGCTTAAACATCCATGTTCAAGCTTGTAAAAGGAAAAGTTGTCAAAATATTGTCTTTCTTGCCTTTTATTTGATGAGAATATAACACCACTGTCATATTTGCCGGTTGAATATGAAGCTATATCTTTGCGCAAAGACAAGAAACAAATGGAAACAACAAACCTGGCTCGAATGAAAGGTATCAAAGTCTGGCTATAAGCACCTCTGAAGCTCTGTTTAATCTACACAAAAACTCAAGTGTAAAAATGAAAACTGCACCCATATTGCCATTTTTAATACTAATACACTAATACTGTTATTGACTTACAAGCACTGTGTGGTTTGGGGCCAAAACACATCTCTGATATGCTGCTATGTTACAAGCCACTCAGAGACAAGAAGGTCTTCACTAAAAAGACCTTCATTAAATCAAGTTTGCTCGATGTGCAGATGTCCATGATCAGAACCAAACATTGCAGAGCAGCCTTCAGATTCTATGCACTACAGATCTGGAACTCACTCCCAGAACATCTGAGGTCTGCTCCAACCCTGTGGTCTTTTAAACGCTTGGTTAGTGTGTTGAGAAACAGTGAAGACAAAAGACAGAGTGTAATGAAGACGTGTAGTAGCGTGGAATCATGGGAGTTGTCATTGTTGAACCAACCTTTGCCAATGAAAATCTATCTGACGTCATTCCGGCAGAGATCAGGTTCATAGACAAGGCAGAGTTTTATTCACATTACGTTACGTTAGTTCACTGACTTCCTTCCTCACTGTCAGAAGTATCGTCTGGCGTTTACCTAAAAGCGACTGTATTGTGACGAGTGACCAAATGAAACGGGTCGTTTCCTTGAATAACAGCACAGATTTCTCGGGGTTTGAACATCGTTGGAAACATTTGGGATATTGTAAGTACACAACTCAATGGAATATATAACAAAGATCTAGTTGTTTTTCCAAGTATGAATTGAGGCTTCAAACATTCCTGTTCACCTCTGACTTTCCAGAGGGCATCTAAAAATATTACATTTCTATACGTTTGCTCTTCTTACATCTTTAAAATCTGCTGTATATCTACAGTTTTATTTAAATCATTGTATTCATTTATTTAATATTTTGTAAATTTCCCGTTTGTTCTTCTAGTTTATATATTTTTATGCTTTTATGTAAAACACTTTAAATTGCCTTTGTGTATGAAATGTGCTATTCATGTAAACTTGCTTTGCCTAAACAAACGTGTTATGACGTGTTTCAGAGATGGGCTCATTTTGTAACCTTTGGAAAGAACCGTGATAGACGTTTCCTCTTGTTTCCGGCCTATGTGCTGAGCGAAGCATCTCCTGTCTGCCGTAGCTTCATATTTAACGGCCAGATATGAGATGGTGCTTTCAGTTTTCTCCCAGTGCTGTTGATCAGGTGTGAAGCAGAGAAATCAGGGCTGGGATGTGTCGTTCCGTCAACTCTGCCAAGTAAAACTTGAAAAACATTTCCACATTCTTTCCCGTGCATGAAAAACATCTTTTAACACTTACAATAAATAATAACCATCTCTTTCCTTTGTCTTGGTTGTCTCCATTCCAGTGTTCAGTTCACGTTTCCTGTTATCACCTGCCTGCCAATCCCTCAGTCCTCTGCCTTCCTCTCAGCTGCCTGTTAAATCTGCAGGAGTCCGCCTGTCTTCTCCGTCCCCCTGAGCAGTCAGTTGAAGTGGAAGTAATCTATTCCTTCCTTGAGCTGCAAAGAGTTGAGGTTCTCCTCGAGGACGCCTCCTGTCATGTCCTACACAGTGAACAACAATACGAGTGAAGCAACGGGAACAGAAAGCATGGTGGAAGGTCAACACTAAAACACAAGAATGCATTAAACTCTCTCACTGCTTTGTGTTTTAAAGGTTTTATTTGTTAAGAAAGGTTGATTTTTGAGGCTCATTCCCAGCGCTTTGGGATTGTAGGACGGGTCGGTCGCCATCCCGAAGCGTTGATAATAAGACTCAAAAATCAACCTTTCTTACAAATGGCACCTTTAAACAAAGGAATGAAAGTCCTTCATGCCTTCAGTATTCTCTACTGTTTGTTTTACCAACTGAACTACAGTCAAAGGTTATATACAGTACACTCGGTTTAACAAAGTTCACATGAATTGTATATTTTGTCGATTACATTTATTTGACATCTAGGAATAAAAAAAACGTGTGATTGAGACCAGGTGTGTGTGTGTGTGTGTGTGTGTGTGTGTTTGATATAGACCAAGAGAGAGGGAGAATGATTGAGTCCAGGTCTCCTTGTCCTCTGACTATAATTACTTCTCCCAATTCCCATAATTGAGCAATTAGTAGCCCCCGTAGGTGGGGTCACTCTGGATTTGATGTCTGAATCTGGCTAGGTGGTAAATAGGTAATTAGTGATTTGGCTGCCAGAACAGCCGTGTGTGTGTGTGTGTGTGGGTGTGTGTGTGCGCACGTGTGGTATTTTAAATTCATAAAAACTGAACGCATAGAGTGAATCTTAGGGAAAGGCTTATCAGTATTTTGAGTATTTTGGAGCACAAAATGTTCAAAACTCGACAGTGGCAAAAACATCAGATGTTTGCACAAGCATCATGTGATCAAAGATCAGGCTGCTGTCTCTGCCCATTTCCTGACTGCCTCCTGTGTGTGTGTTTGTGTCTGTGTGTGTGTGTGTGTTATGTCCTGTGCCGGGCACACGCCCTTGATCATTATGTCGTTAACTTAGATTACAGACCTGAGGGACAGGCGGCCAGAAACAGCAAACATACAACACACAAACACGCTTTCTGCTCACCAGTTTAACACAGATAATGAAAGGGGCGGAGGCGTCTTTGTAGTGCAGCACTGGGATTTTTGGCTTCGGTCTTTGCTGGAGGTATATCAGGAGAGAGAGAGGGAGAGACCCAAAGCACATATCATTGTCGGCCACAGCTGCATAGAAATTGGATTCACTGGAATAAAGTGGTTGTGACCTTTTCATTTGAATCTTATCTTATGAAGCTCAAAAAGCTCATCCTTGGCTTGAGGACCTTGTTTACATTAACCCGTTGTACTTAGTATCGACGGTGGTTGATCTCACCTTGGATTCCTCATACGTGTAGAAGCCTTTCTGGATCTTGTTCTCATCGACGTCGCAGAAGGCCTTTACCTGATAATGAATCAGAATGGTGTTGAAAGACAAAAGGAGACCACTTCTACCCACTGACAGGCAGAAAACAGTAAAAAAAAATAGAAATAATTTGGCCGGTGTTTCACATCTGACTGCATAACTACCTTCTCCTGATCGGTCGGGCTGAGGCAGCGGTACAGCTTCCGGCCCTGCTTCCCGGCGTTCCATATGGTGAAGCTCTCCCATTGGCTAAGAACTCTCTCCTGCAGAAAGTCCACGCGCAGCTTCCAAATGGTTTCTCTGGAGACGGAGGAGATGAGTACAGGATGAGAGGGTGGATACAGAAGCAGGAAGTGTACATGCTTTAAATGAGAGGCGCTGTCAAGATTGATGAATTCATTGAGTGTGAAAAAGACTTTGAACTGAGGAAGAGGAGCGGACAGATATATCCTACGCAGTGATGAGATATAACTAAGTACATTTACTATAAGTACAACTATTGTACTGTTGTCATACTTGTACAAAGCAGTTTTTGCGGCAAAATGGGGACCTTCACAACATCAGGCAGGTTGTTATAATGTGTATATTCCAACATCACCTCCTTCTGACACCCCCTGGTGATTGAACTGACTATGGGCGACTTCACTAACCACGACTGAATGATATTTAAATGGGAGCGATCGCTCAACCCTTGTGTTTAGATCATTTGGCTAAACTATCGATGTGTTTACAGCCCGTCTGATCGTCTGACTGCTCGTGTTTTTCGCTCGCCAGACTGTTTAAGTGGAGCCGCCAAGTCCCCGGATCTCAGTCATGACTTTGTCGAGCACGACGCTGCAAACAACTGACAGAAAATTAAAGATACAACCTCAGAATTACGACCTGAACCGTTTTAAACTCAAATAACCCCCTCTCCTCTTTAAGCGCATTTCCCAAAAGAATTCACTGTATTTAATGAAAAACTACAGACAGATTTTACAAGTGGATGGAAAATGGCGCCTGTTTTAAATTAGCTCGTTTTCCTGTTGCGTGCACCTTGACTGATATGCACAGCAGTGCACAGGCCTCACACACACACACACCTTTACACTCAGATATGTCTTCACACTTTATTCAGATTGTTAACCCCTTCCTCCTCTCTCTCTCTCTTACACACACACACACACACGCAGGCATGCACTGATATTGAGTAATTATATGGACACATGCAGAGGAGGTGCTGCACTCTCATCTCCTGATGTGAGTCTAACAGTGGGCCTCACATGACAAACAAACCCAAACCCGGCACCATGGAGGAGCGCGGGTGGTCTCCAGAGTTACCCCTCTGTACATTCTCCATACAGGCTTTGATTCTCCTAAGACATGGCAAAAAACATGGCAGAGACTTACTATAAACTCTGTCTGTATACACACGCTGAAGCCTTCATCCTCCTAATACCCTGCAGATCAAGAGGCAAACACACTTTCACGCACTCCGGTGTCGATTCGCATACGCACGCTCACATTTCTAAACACAGCCCTTCTGTGTTAAGAAGCCTCTCATCTCAGTTAGTCATTGGCACCATCTTAACTTCTTTTAAACACACTTCTCACCTCACCGACACGGCCTCTACTATTACATGCGCGTGATACAGGGAGAAGATGATGGTTTCATTTGACCACAGAGAGGAAGTAGGTAGGCCGACAAGAAGTAGGGGAGAGTGGAAAGTAGGCTTGAAATAGGCATCCAAAAATAGACGGATGATAGATGAAGACAGAGAGGAGGATGATCGGTGAAGGAGTGCGTCAATGCGGGCAGATATACGAGCAGCGGACAGATGCAGCGGAGGAAGGAAGGAAGGAAGGAAGGCACGACGGGAGGAGGAAAGGAAGGGGAAAGGTGAGATGAAAGGGAGGGAGCTGCGGGGGAGGAGGAAAAACAAGAAAGACCCTCTCCTTTTGGTGCGTTTTACATTTTGAGGCACACCTGCAGACTCTGCATGACCTTGCTGAAGCGCAGGCGGCAGCAGGAGTGATAGGTCCTTCACACACCCACCCGCCCACACACACACACACACACACCCACACACACCCACACACACACAAGCAACATGATCAGATTCCCTAACAACAGTGTGTGAGAGATAGTGAACATTCCAAGGGGAGAAGAAAACAGGTTGAAATTCCTGATTAATATGCTGGGAAAGTGTCCGGAATTCCAAAAACATTCTAAAAATCTGAAGATTACGAAACATACGTCCGTGTGTGTGTGTGTCTGTATATATTAGTGTGTGAGAGTATCAGGCCCTGAGAAAATCTGGGATGCCAGCAGGCAGCTGTGAGTAGGTGGAGGATCAACGCTGTGTCCAAGTATGTGTGTGTGTGTGTGCGCGCACGTGTGTGTGTGTGTTTGTGAGTGGGACTGACTCTTTCACAGAGTGTGTGGCAGCCTTCTCGTGGTAACGGTACACCAGCAGGCACTTGTCGACTCTGGCCACGCCCCCTCCTTGGCGAATACTCTGGTAGAAGAAGAGCAAGTCCTCCGGTACTCCCTGGAGAGGGAGAAGTAAAGTGTGACAGGATCAATATCAGTATTGCAGTTGTATATTAGAGCCCGACTGATGCATCATATAGCTGTTATTATTGGCTGATACTGGCCTTCAACAGGTACTTTGTATCGGCAAAAATTTTGTTGGATATGCATTGATATGACATAAACTTTTTTGTTTTTAGAGAAAACAAAAACCCCAAATTATAATGCAGAAAAAAATTATTTGCCTTATTAGTAATTATTAAATTCCCTGTAAAGTTTACTGTTTCTGTGCACTGATGTCATTTTAGACAATAGAGTTAACTGTTCACTTGTAAATTATCCTGCCTCCACACACTGAAATCTTAATAAGGACATAAGATAAATGAAGTCAAGGAGCAAGTCCACATTTTGTTGTTGAAATGAACGTTTTAGTATCCTGATTATTGACTGAATTGCCATTTTGTTTTATTCACTCCGCCTGACATTGTTCAGTCCAGCTCAGACTTTTGACTGACAGAAGTGGGTAAAAACACAGACATAACATACACAAGGACATAAGACATCACGATAGAATAACAACCAAAATGTTAGTGTTCATTAAAAAGAGTCAATCCATTGGAATGGCAGCGATAATAAAGCGCTGCTGAACAGTGCAGTCAAGGTTTCCATCTATTCCACTTGGAACAAAGGAAAGTTTATACCTATTGCTCTTTGACCCGGGGAGCCTGTATCTCCAACCAGATGACAGAAGAACAAATTCTTTCAAGAGTGGACGGTCAGAGCAAGCCAAGATCGATCCTGCCTTCCTCAGAATTTGTCTGCCTTAAATATCTGACATAGAAAGCAGCTGTGTCCTAATTATTTTGCTGGCAGCTTGTATATGATGTTGGACAGCCGATCCGATCAGGAGTGCAATACTTAACCAGCTGAGTACTTTTCAAAGAGTTATTATCTTTGGAAGCCGACCGACCACAACTTCTACAGCTGCATCAATCTTATCTGAACTTGTTTTCTGTTGCCATTTTTCACAAATGTCACCATACAGCGAGCTATTTAGGAAGATTCTTATGTTCTTACTAAGCTCTGGTTGGTCAGTTGTTTCTCTGATTGAGGGAACAGCTGTCAAAGGACACAACAGCAGGCCTATTTGAATTACTGAACAAATCTATGTTGTGGCCGATGAATCAGAGGTCTGGAGCGAGGCAAACGTTTTAAAATAAGGTGAGCAAAGACAGAAAATAGAGCCTAACTGAGGGTGGACTGACACCTGGACTGTGTTAAATCGGGCTAAGCAAAAGAAGAGATAAACAAGAGAGAAACACTAACACAGAGTGAGAAGTCTTTGGGAGCAGTTATGGGTGTGAACTCTGACCTTGCCTCCCTCGTCAAACGGCCCGACCTTCAGGAACCAGCTCCTCGAGCAGAACCATGTTGGCATGACGACTGTGGGCCCGTGAGACGTGTATACCTGAGACACCAGGGCAGTTCAGACAATGCGCACAACATTTGGACATACACAGACTATAAATCACATAATAAGTGTCATACACTGCTGTGTACAGTGTTTATACTGGTCCCTGTGATGGGACCAATTTAGTACATTTTGCTGTCAAACACTTAAAGATCAACAATGAATTTGCTGAGATGCTTCATGGAAATGTTTACTCAGAGAACTCAGGACACAACATGTCTAATTTGAAATGTCTTGCTCTATTTTAAACATAGTGGAACCACATGGATAAGAGATCTCACCTGAACCAAAACACAAAAATGAAAGGAAGAGCCAACATTAAGTGTGTAAGTAATGTGTTGTGTTGTGTCACTGCAAGTTGAAAGATACTCCCTCATTTGGTGCATTGACAAGGACAGGTTAAATAAGATTATAGACACGAGAGGTAAAAGGAAACTACAGCAGGATGAGTACACCTGATAATACAGTATGTAAGTAAGTAAGTTTGATCATTTTCATATAAAAATTTCTTCATGTTAAATGCAAACAAACAAACAAACAAACAAACAAGTAATTAAAAAATTATAAATTCTTGTCGCGGTTAGAGACCATAACATTAAATAACAGCTGAAACCTCTCTGGGATTTGTCAGACAGCTCAGGGATTTTTCCCAGTTGTCTTACAGGAACAAACAGTCGAGTGAAGAGGGACTCTGCGTAAGTTGACTTTGAATTCTGCAAACAAAACAGGTTAGAGTGCAGCCACATGAGCTCTCTTACAGAAGTGCACACTTCCTGGAGTGTGCAGGGGAAGGATACGAAATTCCACCCTCTGGCACGTGATCGTTGACTAATGAGTTTGTTTTGGACTCTATTTTTCTTTCTAACCACAACCTCTTTAATACACCAGGACCACTTTACAGCCTCTAAAATTCTTTCTCTTTATACCCCCATTTCATGCCTACGCATCTCTCCAGACCCCCACCCTTTCTTGTTTTTTATTTCCATCTGTGTGTGTGAGTGAGTGCATGTTGTGTACAGCAGTAGTGTTGCTTTTTGAATCGGGGGGTCATTCCAGGTGGATGTTTCTTCGTCACAGTGTTTCAAACGCAGAGCTTATATATATATCTGTGCGTACATGTGCATGTGTGTATGATTGTTCTTGGTGGAAGTGGAACACTACTGCATAACTGAAATGCATCACAGATGAAGAAAATTGTGAAAAACATCTGGATTCAGCCAGTCGAACAGCTGGACAGAATCGAGTGAGTAAGTCTGTGTGTGTGTGTGTGTGTGTGTGTGTGTGTGTGTCCACCTACGTACCACTCCTCTCCCTTCTGTTGTAATATTGCAACATTTTGCAGATGTATGCTGTGGCCAAAAGCATGAATAAGAGGAATAAGAATGAGTTCTGGGAAACCAAGGGGACAGAAAGGGGGAGACAGTCAGGATGGGAGAAGTAAGTGGGGCTGGGCAGGTTTAGGATAACCATATCTAATGTACTACAGATGACTGCTCAGGTTCCAGCTCTGGATCAGGTTAAACGAGCACCACCCTGTGTAAATCTCTGGTTTAACTCCGTTAGATTCAGTTTCTTTAACCCAGAAACTGAAAGTGAAGGCACATAAAGTGAAGCAAGAGAAGGGGAAGGGAAAGGAGCTGCTTTTAAGCCCGCAGAATCAATGTATGATCTCATTTTCATGCTCCATGAAACTTAATATCATATAAATATCCTGGAATGTCTGCTAAGGAGTTATGCAGACGGTGTGTGTGTGTGTGCGAGTGTGAGAGTGTGTGTGTGTGTGTAAGTGTGTTTCAGAGAGAGCGGGTCCAGGTTGTCTTGTATCCTTGGTGACAGTGTGTTTTGTTCAGTTGACTTCCATCTCTACATAAATAGAAATACTGCCAGTGGTTTACTTTTTATATCACTCGCTCCCTTATCATTCGGTGATTAATGGAACTATTTCCTGTTGTCAAAGTTTTTAGTTGTAAAAGTTGAAAGTGTAAAGATTTTCACTCAAAAACACCTTAAAGGGCAGTGTCTAAGATTTGGCTATTTTGAAGGTCACTCCAAAACAAATAGGGGGCAGAATATCATCAGTATAAAGCAAAGAGTCGCTGTCCGTCTGCCTGCTGTATCTTCTCTACTTCCCACATGGCAGGGTGACGCTGAGGACCAAAGGAAGCTTGGTGTCGAATTTGGTGCAATTTGGACACGTGACATGTTGCGTGTGCGGCAGCGGTGGTCATGACTCTGCTCACACGTGATCCCCCTCTCGTGATCTCATGGGGAAGCAGACGTAAACAAAATGGAGATCACTGTGGTGCAACAACTTGAGGAAGTTACAAAAAAACCCCAAAAGAGTAAGGTTACATGAGTCTGGAAGAGTTAGGTGACACAGTCAACAGGGGTTGTCTATTCTTCAGCGAGAATTGGAGGTGAGATTTGAAGTTTCTGTCTACAGCAGAATGCTAGCTAACGTTAGCCTAAAGTGCTAAAAAGTTTATAATTGCTTGGCAGAACTGTTAGCTTCCCTGGGGATGCCTCTCTCATTTGTTGCTGTGGTATGTCTCGGAAAGTATGGATGTGATCATGCAGATTTTAAACCATAAATATCATATCGCTTGCTATTATCGGGGCGGCCCATATGAGTCTTTGAGCAGTTCAGTTCAGGAGTTGGACTGGGCCGTGACCTTGGATCAGAGGAAGATTGTGGTGTTTACACTGCGAGCAATCGAGCCCAGCTCAACCAGGATCAGCAGCCTCCACGTAAATGCGGCTGGAAGCTGAACTGAGAAAAAACAGAACAGACTGATCCCAGTTTGAAGACAGGCGATTTACTACGGCTCCGACAAGGACCCTGACTCCGAGAATGAATAAAAAGGCAGGCAGGGACAAAAAAAAGGTGTTAAGCGGGAGAGGAGTGAGAGGTGGAACGGTCTTCACATCTTATTTTCACATCTGACTCGGTGACCTGAGGATTATTTTGACAGAACCAGAGGTGATTGTTGGAACAAAAAACAGACAGATTCAGTGAATTTTGTTTTGTTTCTGTCAAGTTGGAATGAAATGTGTGACAAAGCTTTTAATCTCTGAGTGAAATTTGAATTCAGATGGTGTTCAGTTATTTAGTTTTCTGTTTGGTAAGGAAAAAGAAAACGGTTCATTTCCTGACATTTTGAAGGTTTATTTTGTTTATTTATATGAATAAAAAGCTAAAAGAGCTTGTGAAACATAGAAAACTATCCACTCCTATACATATCCCAGCTGAAACAACAGGGAGCTGGGCAGATAATCGCCTCTTGTGACACAAAGTGGTTTTACAAAACAAGATGGCCTGCAGCTAGCTGGTTGGCAGTATTGTGTTGCAGTAGACATCTCTGCAACACAATACACAGACGTCTCTTCCCACTCTGCTGATAATGTTAGTTCACTTTTTGAATATCTTAAACTAAAGTTATGCTTATATTTGACATATTGTCTGATGTTGTCATATAGTATTTTATATCTATGTATTTTTTTCTGATATAAACTGTCTAAACATCAACATCAGTTTTGCAGATCGCAGTGTGATACCAAAGTTTAATTACAGACATCACTGTGCCAGAGTAGCGACAATGTTATCAGTTTTGTTATTTGTAAATGATCTGATCAGGTGATATTAGAGGTGAGACATGTCAGATGACACTTGGATCTTGACCATTCAGAACTTGCCATCTTTACTTATTTCACCATCTGTGACAGCAGGAAGCTCTGACTCCAGCTGCTCTGTCACAACAGCAGCCATATTTCTGTTCTGGGCCACAAAACAAGCTGAGGCCGAGCCTTTCAATTATGGCGATGGATTTGTTTACAGTAACTATACTGTTGTCTTTAGTGATCCTTAATATCACTCCTATATTTTCTTAGGGGTTTATATATTTTTACTATTTATATTTTCTAAATTTTCTTAGGGGTTTATATTTGATATTCATATTTTCTATATTTTCCTATTAATAGCTTATATTCTGTATTTTTTACTTAATTTGTATTCCTGTATCTTTTGTATTTTTGCCCTCTGTGTGCCTGTAAAGCTGCTGGAAACTTGAATTTCCTGAGGGAGTCATCCCAAGGGATAAATAAAGTACAAGTCTAAGTCTAAGTCTAAGTCTAATACGTTGTAACTTTCACTCAGCAGTATACTACAATAAGCACTATATCAGCTGAAACAAAAACACGATAAAATGAACTTTCCACTGCCAACGGTTTCCACTATGGACTACCCTCAGCAGACAGCTGGCAGTGTGACAGTCTGTTTCCTCTGGTGGGACTGAGATGGACGGAGAGATGCTGCGTCCTCCATCCAGCCCGCTGCCACATTTCCGTGGAAACTGCAGACGGCAGGTACGTATCCTGTTTCTGTCTGACCTGGTTGCTGCCTGGCACATGACCTCTTCCATACACACAAACACATACACAGACATAGCACGTGTGCCCAGACACACACACTGTTGGGGGTATTTACCTGTGTGATGAGCTGATCCTGACTGATTGTGTTGATCCAGCGAGTGTAACGCTCAGTAGACCCCTCTGGAAGCCTCTGTACTTTACAGCCAATCAGCTATCATGAAAACACACATACATATACAGTGTATATGAGCATGGCATGTTTTTTTCAGAAACCACTGGAAACATTTCCAGAAATTCAGGAAAATGCTGTCATACATGTTACTAGAATGTTTTTTTTTGTCATGGGTTGGTGTAAAACTGTAAATCACTTGACCTCAAAATAAAGGTAACAGCTAAACAGTCAAAAAAACACATCAATGTTTAAAGGTCCAGTACACAACATTCAGCCTCACTACATGTCAGGAAACAACTGTTTGCTATGGAAAGATGTAGTAGAGTAAAGACATCATGAGCTGAGCGTGACGTCACATTGCCTCTTTGTGTCCTTCTGTGTTTCGTTTTGGATAGACGGTCCAGCTCCTTCAGAAGCGCTGGACTGCTCAGTTTATAGCTACAGCGAGCAGGGTTGGGTACAAACACCAGAATCAAGTTTGCATTTGCATGAAAAAGGTCTACCTACCCTTCGACACTTTAAAAGTAACCCATTTCCTCAGGAAAACCACAGACTTCAGCGTGACGCAAATAATAGCCAAGGCGTACATCCTCTCGCTTGCCTAATGTACTTACATCGCCACTTGACGTGGTCACGAAAAGGGTAACTATTTTCTCTTATCTCATGTGTTAAGGGGATTTTTTTTTTTTTACATACAGTGGCCACTATAGTTTCTCCTATACGCTTGGTGAGACAAGATGTATTTAGCTGGTTGCAACCTGCAACCTCACCACTAGATGCCGCTAAGTCCTCCCCACCAGTTCCTTTAAATAATCAATTCGTTGATGGATGGAAAAGTAATTTACAACAAATTCATCAGTTAACTGTTCAAATCATTTTTCAACCAAAAACCTGCTCATTCCAGCTTCTCAAATGTAAATATTTACAGCATTTATTTGCCATTTATGATAGCAATGTGAATATCTTTAGGTTTTAGGCAGTTTTTTTTGAATAAACGTGACATTTTTAAAATATCACAGTTGGCTCTGAAAACTTGTGATGGGAATCTTCCTGACATTTTACAGGTCAAACAATTAATTGATGAAAACAGTGGTTAGTTACATCAACATTATGTAGAAATTGGCATTTTTTCTGTGATTTGGCGCCCCCCACTGTTACACCACTCCCATATATACAAATCCCAGGTCTGTTAATTTGTCAGACGTAATGAAGGTGTGAACTACAAACAAAACTCACGTCATAAAAATGTTATGTGTTGAAAACTTGTATGTTGAAGTAAACATGTATGTAACGCTGTGACTCTACCCTCTCACTGAAGTTACATCGTGCAGAAACAAGTGATAGAGACACCATTCACCCTGTTACAAGACACTGAACCGTCAACATGTGGTATATAGTGAGAGTATAACAATAAAGAGGGCCTTACATGAAGAAGAGAGAGGAAACACAGAACTGAAAAATAAAACAGGACCACATATTTATCCAGCACCCTAAAATATTACAGTCATAACAGAGGGAGTCAGGTTGTTTGTGCGGGGCAGCAAGCCTGCTGTCTCCATGCTGTCTCCCTCACTTCCCTCACACACATGACCTTTAACCTCTGACCTGGCAGGCCACAGAAAGCATCAACACCGGATACTCACACCGTTACGCATGCCAACTGCATGGAAGCACACACACACACACTGACGCCAACAACATGAACCTTTTTGATTTTCAGGGAGGGATTGGTCAGAGAGAGAAAGGGAAGAGGGAGGGACGCAAGGAGAAAAGAAAGGGAGGAGGGGTGAAGGCAGAGTGAAACAGAGAGGGAAGGAAGTGAGTAAGCAAATACTTGAGGGAGAACTTACAGAGTTTGGGTGGAGGAGAGACGCCTCATACTGCAGACGAACTCTTTCAGGCAACATAACATCATCCTGGAGAACCAAAGATGATCAATTAGTAGGTTGCGAGCAAGCCAGATAGCTAGCTAGCAAGATAGCTTTATTAATCTCAACAGGGAAACTGCAGTTTTACATTTGCTACTTTACATAAGATACAATTACAAAGCTGACAAAAAATAAATTATGTAAAATGGAGACACAAAAACATTAAGAAAGAAAGAAACATCACAATTGTAATACCCGTACACTAAAACTTAAATAAACAACACATTATTTTCCTGGACTTTGTGTGAAGAAAGAGGACAGATGTTTATAAAAGAGTATTTAAATGAACAGACAAAGATAAGTTTCAATTTTAGGTTTTAGAGGTAAAGGCGCACCAGGAATGAAAAGTGTTGATCAGCAGGACAAGAGATCAAAAAGAAGAAGTGGACTGTTTTCTGAGAAAGCAATCTTTCATTTCCATTGAGTTTTCATTTAATTCTGGAAACAGCCTATCATTAGAAAAACAGTCTGTACGTAATACTGTATGACTCAGAAACAAAAAAAAATATGAATGTGAGATCACAAATTCAGATGTTGTGGCCTTCGATTTGCAGTTTTAACAGCTCAGCCTTCGGACAAGTGACCTCAAAGCACCGACGGCAGACAATCACATGAACATGCCCACATAAAACACACACACACACACACACACACACACACACACACACACACACACACACACACATATATGTATATCAAGTGCGGCTCTCAGGTCATTAGTCATGTGTTCTGACAGGTCTGACAAACAGTCAGTGAGCTGCTGATGTGTCTGTGTACAGCCTGTATATTTGGACAAACCAACATGAGCTAATTAGTTTTGACTCACTACTGTATGTGTTATGGAAAACATCTGGAGAATGAAATGAAACATGCTCTCTGACACACGCACACGCACACACACACACACACACACACACACACACACACACACACACACACACACACACACACACACACACACTTACCGCATCCTGAAAGCACAAGTATTGTCCACAGCTCTGAGATATTGCCTTATTCTTGGCATATCCCACTGAAAGAAAAAACAACAGTGTATATTTATGTTAGTGTGTGAATGTGTGTATGTGTGTATTTCCAGTATGATATTCAATCATTACACATGTGGCAACATCAAAAATAACCCAATCACAGTCACACACATGAGGCAGGTAGCTCATCACAGTGATCATCACGCTGTTTTATTTCTGTCAAGCATTATCGATCCCTGATTAGTCTTCAGGATATAAAACTAAACTAGAACTTTTGAAACTAAACAAAAGCAAAGCTTCTGGATAATCACTAAAGATGTTTTCACATCATTTGGAATTTTTAATGATAATGTAGGGATGAATATAGATGTGTGTGTATATATATATATAGGCTTTGTATAGGCTTTAAAAAAAACTCACTAAAGTGACATAAAATTACAAAGTGTAATTTAAATTCAATTTTCAACACCTGATTATTTCCCACTGATGTTTTAAATTAAAGACTTGAAATGCAAAACACAATTAATTTATTCTTTTCTATTTAAGATTTAAAGTATTTCCATTTGAGCTTTTCTATTCCCCACTTTGAGTTTCACATACACATAAAGCACTTACTTGCTTTTTCTTGAGCTTTTAACCTCAACTACAGTCCTTCCCTGCAAAAATACTAACCACAGTCCATTGACAGATAACACTGGCCGTCTGTGAACACCAGACACAAACTGGTCACAGGATCTTCTGGGAAGATGTCACAAGAGTCTGAGCATCTCTGACAAGCCGAAGAATCTGAGATATGATTGAAAGCTCCAGAAAGGCTAGTAACTTAGCTTTGAGTTACGTGTGTTGTGCTCAAATTTGTGCAAATTTTAACTGATTTTAGGGGTCATTTCTCCTTAAAAACTGTCTGATCAATTCCTTTCATTTGCCTATTCTTTAAGTCAGCATATCTGGCTTCATATGTAATGAACTTCTGAAGTCAAAGTTTGACCAGATTATCCAACCAGGACCTGGAATTGATTGCTGATCAGCAACCTAAAAGTCTACTGACCTCCTTGGGGCTGTGCAGAGTCGTGACCAGAGATCACTAAAGAGATGCCCCTCGCCTCCAGCCTCTCCCTCCAACCCTCCACCACTTTCCTGGAGTCATCCTAAAGGACACAAACATACAAGAATTTAAACTTCAACTGAAGTCTCATATTCTGAGACAAATGAACCCTTTCGCATGACTAAATATGCCAACAAACCGACTCACAGTGCTTGCGTCGTCAAAGACAGAGAGCTCCATGGTTCCAGTGAAGTCCTGGTGCAATACGGCCTGCAGACATTCATCCAGCCAGCAGGATGCATTGTACATTGGCATGACAATACTCTGATCTCAGAAAACACAGAGAGGGATTTTTACAGTCAGTGTATGCAGGGCACGGAAATAAATAAGAGGAGATAAACTGGGAAATGGATGAAACTGCTGCTTGTGACACTTCTTAAAGATAAATTCTGATTGATTTCTGGGACAAATCATTGAACAGATAATTTAACAGTGTACCAGTGTTTCTAAGAAGACATTAGTTCTCATATTATCGCAGTACATCACTGTTGGCTGTGTGCGGGAGAGTGTCAGTCTGTCACCCACCACATCCACTGCCCTCTCCTCCTCCTCCTCCTGCCCTCCAGGCGGTGTTTCCGCTTCAATGTCGTCGGTGCGGAGCCGCTTCGGTGGGTTCATATCTGAGCCACCCTCGGTCCCTCTGCCCGGAGAGTCCGCTACTTATCTGGGCAATGAGACAGCCGCCAGCCGACGTCTGAACTCAGTTTAGTAGACTGAATGTGGGATGCAACTAGCCTATAGCTGGAAACAATGAAGATGAGCCGAGTGATGTTCAGAAGGAGTGGGTGACGAGCAGTAACTCACGCGCGCTACACGTGAGAAAAAATATCAGTTCCAAGTAATTGTTTTAACTGTTCTGTAACTTTAATGGATCCAAGTCAACAAAAACGTATTTTGAAAGGTCTTCTGTGCATTTAAGTGACGGTAAAGGCGACAAACTTAGCAAAACGTGTTGTCAAGACCCGCTACGTGGAGAACTGCTTCACAACTTCCGCAAACAATGAAATCCTGACGCTCATTGGCTCGTGCAAAACACGGACAGACACCGTATTCGCTGGAGCCGACTGTCAATCATCTTGAATAGTGACGTCTTCTTCAGTTTGTGAAAAGCTTTCTGGCTTCGTCAATGTGTGTGTGTGTCTTGCGGAAAAGGCTGTTTTGGCTTTAACTAAAAAAATATTTTGTACCTTTCTCTCAAAGAAATGCATAAAAAAAAACGACTGAACATTTCAAAATAAAAATGTGACGGAATTCGCTTACATTCATCCACATTGAATAAGCATATAAGATATTCAATACGCATCATTTAGAAAATGCTTGAAATATTTCTTCTATATGTCTGGAATTTCATGTAAATCTATATTTCGCTAGTCAGCAAATATAATTTGACCAACAAAATAAGTTCAGATCAGTTCAGTTTTTATGTGATCTAATTATGGTATGTTGTTTACCTGATAACATGAAGTCATATGTGACAACGACATGGTCACGGTCAGGTAATGAACCATCAAGCTATAGTGTTACCTATGATTTGACAACTGACAACACAACAGCATGAAATGTAGTGAAATATATATACAATCAAATCATTTTCACTCTTGTTGAACACATTTCAACACAGTTAAAATGACTAAAGCAACCACAGTTTAATATACTTTATAAATGCCTGAACTAGAGTTTTCAATAGGAAGTTGTTATCCGAACAACTTATGTTTGGTTTATTCAGAAGGACAAGTACAGTGTCAATTTTTTTTTGTTGTTGCATTTTTCAAATACATTTCAGATCATTTTTGCATTTTTAAGACAAATACTAACTGAACAAAATGTCCCCTTCATATCTCCGTAACTGTTTTGTTTGAAACAGTGCAGCTCTCTATTCTCTTGAAAAGGGAAACACATCAGTGTGTTTTTTTTTTATGTTAACGTTGGCAGCGTGGGAGGTTTGTCTTGGTGAGCAGACAGAAAAACAGGATGGGCTGAAATATTGTTTTTGACCGTTTTCATTTTCTCTAGTGTCAGTGTGTGTGTGTGTGTGTGAGAGAGAGTGTGTCTGTTTATGTGTGTGTGTATGTGTGTGTGTGTGTGTGTGTGTGTGTGTGTGTGTGTGTGTGGTTCATTGCAGTCTGTTTAACGGTATGTTTGGTACTACTGTGCCCACTCCAGGTGTTGTATCAGTATGAGTTAAAATGGCACATGCACTGAACTTAAGCAGCGATACTCCAACAGTTTAATTCATGAACTGAGTCAGGAAATCAAGCAACATCACTCCTGGATTATGAATTATCCAAACTCTGGAGCACAGAAATCACTTTAATCCTCCTTTTAATCCTTTAATAGTTTTCTTTGGTTGCTGTGATAAAACAATTCATGAGCACTAAAAAAGACAAAAGCTGCTTAACTTCTTGCCCACTTCCTCTCTACTGTAGCTAAAGTCCCCATGATATTTTTAATGACGTCCTCAGTTTCACTTCACAGAAACACAATCCTGCTTAATCAGGGCACCACTCAGGCAGGATGTTGTTCAGAGATTGCGCTGCAGTATAATTGCTCCCACATTGCAGCAGCATCTCCACCAGACTTTGCTTAATTTATCACTTTGAATGCGTCTTTAAATTGGACGGATGCCTCACCGCAGGCCAGGAACAACAGCTCCAAGGGGGGGGCGGGATACCGAGGCCAGAATCAGGGATTATTCTCTCATGCTTGAGTGCATGATAAATGGGATCAAGAGAGACCATGCCCTGACTGTACAGACGCAACAACGTGCACACACACCAGCTTGACAGGATAGTTTGTAAAAAAGACCGTGTGTGCTCTTATGAAAACAGCTAACAAAGATAGATGTTGTTAAATGTTTGGAACACTGTGAGAGTCCACAGACACCTTCCATTGATCCCTGCAGCACCGGGCCTGTGAGGCAAAACAGATATTAATTTCTGACTCATAGAGATTAATAGTTTCAGACAGCCATGCATGATTAACTGAGAGTCGAGCGTATCACTCAGGTGTTTCACTCCCAGAGGTTCAGGTTGAGGTTATGAGTCCCTCTGAGTTTCTTCAGACTGTGGCTGTGAAGTTTCTCCAGCTCGTTGCACTGCAGGTCCACAGGGTCTCTGATACACGCTTGCAATAAAACAAAATACTCTGCACTCGCTCTCACGACCGGTCTCACAATCTTTCACCGCCGCCTGTTTGCCTGCCTCCCTCCACCAAATCAACACCACATGGCGATGTCACATTTCAAACGTGCACACGAGTTGAGTTACGGTATCTGGAGGTCGAGACCGCAGCTGTTTCGATCTGTGATCCGACTGCACTTGTTTTTGCTTGGGCAGAAGTCGCAGACATTAAAGGGATGGGAAGTGTGCGAGTGTGGCGGGAGATGTGGGCATGATTGGATTTCCTTCATTCATGTAGTTCTGCTTTGGGATTTGTGCCTAGTTGACCTTTTAAGAGAATTTGTGGTGGTTTTAATTAGAGCCTGACCAATTTATCGGTTGTCTGATATTGTCTGCTGGTATTGGCCCATCACAGATATGTTGAAATCGGTCGATATGAAACTGTCCACCCACATTTGAGGTTAAAAATGTGTCTGTTTCTACTGATATATATCGATATATTTTACTCCCTAATATCAGTATCAGTATTGGCCCCAAAAAAGAGGTCAGGCACTCACACGCACACACACACACACACACACTGCACAACATGTTGACAGGGGCCAGTGTCAGTGGTTCTTTCATTTTAAAACTTTGTCAAGAGCAAGAAATTTCCACAACAACTGGCCGTACTGCCAAGAAGATTTCCCCTTGGCTCGAGTGGACAACGATGTATCTGGAAAAAATTGAAAAAGCCCAATTTCCATGAACCCAGTGACCAAAACATTGGTTTTATGTGCTGATTTTCTTCAGAGCAGGGTGAGTTAAAGGTGCAATATGTAGTTTTGGGGCAGAACTTTGATTCAGAAGAGAAAGATTTTCATTGACTGACAGTTTTATACTGTTTTACTTTATATTTGGAGGACCCTGCCACCTTTCTAGCTTCAAACAGTGTTCTGGGACTTTGATGTGTACATGCTAAAAATGCTAGATGTGAAAGTCAGTGGTAGAAGTATTCAGATCCTTTACTAATACAACACTGTTAAAAAAAACTAAAAAAAACAGTACGCAACAACAGGTCGAAGTCCTGCATTTAAAATCCTTGTCAAGATACTTGTGTTTTACTGGACAGGACGGGCATGTAAGACTGTTATCTGTGAGGTGAAGTGAAGTGAAGTGAAGTGAAGTGAAATGAAATGTACAATATTTGCCTGAGATGTATTTGAGTAGAAGTATAAAAATGGATGCACTCAAGTAAACGGCAGTTTCCTTGAAACATCAGTTTCATTTCTTCAGAGAGTGTTAGGCGTTCCCATCTTCGGTCAAATCAGCTGCTGTTGTGTTTGGCTGGATTTAAAAAAGCCCACACACACGCACAGCTGGATGTGGTGTTACCATGTAACACCTCATCACCACCGTGGTACAGCTGTTGTTTTTCTTGGAACATAAAGTGTGCTGACTGCTGTCTGAGTCACTCACAGTCATGTAGTTGAGCACATTTTGAATCACAATTGTGAAATAGTCACCTCTGACTGAATAGCTTGAAAGCAAAACCGCAGCTTGCAGACTGTGTTAATACTACCATCTAGTGTTGAATGAGCAGAACAGCTCGGATCATCTCCATGCTTCCCTCAGCAACAAACGTACACACTCTGGCCTTGGTTCCTGTTATGTTGGTGTATGTGTGTGTGGCTTCCTGGATGAACGCTGGCGGACAGTCAGAATGTTTAATAGCTATTTAAATGAATGCAACTATTCTCGGAAAGGTGTGGTCAAAGAAAGAAATGGACCCTCGGCTGAATCTGCAGCTCCCACCTACTTTACAACAATCTTAGGCTTATTGCAAAGATGTCTGGCAACAACTTTACTGTTTTAGTTCAGGCTCATTACTCTCATGTTTTTGGCTAGAGCAGGCAGCTATTTTCTAAAGAACACACTACCTGCTCAGCAACAAACATCAGGCAGACGTGGTAAGCGACTAGCTCGTGAACAAGATATTTCATTTAGTGGTTGGTAGAGACCAAAAAAATGGAGGTAAAAGAGAGCGAATAGTCTACTTACGTTCATCTGGTGGACACAAGCACAACTCCAAATAAAAGACAATGCCGCTCCGATCCTGCTGGATGTGAAACTGTTGGCTAACAAGCTTAGCATCAACTTTAAATGTGATGATATATCAGTAATGTTAGCAAAACAAAACAAACAAAAAACTGTTACTGTTGGTAACCGGATAAAATATACCCTGCCACTAAGACATATAGGTCACATAGGGCTCTTTTCACACGCCAGGATGTTGCGTAGGCCCCGTAGGACACCCCCAGCTGGAGGGGCGTCAGTGAGGAAGAATAACTTTTAAGTCATTTATTTCAGACACCCAATCTACTTTAAAAAGTCAGCAACACTAATGCTAATGCATGTATTTCATTGTTACATAAGCTCGGTGGTTGTACTGCAACACCCCCCCTTCCCCCCACGGGAACAGTTCACTGCAGGCTGAAGCTTACTGTCATATTACGAATTAAAAGGCTCTGCAGCGGGTGATTAAAACCAGCCAGAACATAATTGGCGACCGTCTACAGGGCATCAGTGATTCTGGTGAAGTGAGGCGCACAGAGCCCAAAGGACTCACCCCAGCCACAGTCTGCTCGCTAAATGTTAATGGACTAATCCTAAATCCCTGTTAGTTCCCTTCGTACATATCATCATCATTACTGACTTATTTGTGACTGATGTTCATTTCTGTCCTATTTTGTTGGGCAGTGGCCAATGTGTCCGACACCTGTGGCAATAATAGGATAACTGTGAATGCTAAAATGTAGCATAGCATTACCATGAGTCAGTCTGACCCATGAATAGGAATGGGAACTGATAAGATGTTATTGATACCGATGCCATTATTGACTCTGCTCATGAGTCAGATTCTCTCCCGTATTGATTCCTGATCAACCTCGGTCAAGCTGGAGCTGAAGAAAAAATGTGCTAAGCCGGCCTGCGTGGTGCTCATGTTATAACATAGTATATTCACCGTTGGTACCGCAGAGGGAGTCGCTCATAGACTGTTAAATGCGTACGTAGCATTACTGGCCGTGCTGCATAAAAGCAATTTGTAGACACAACTGGTTCTCAATGAATCACTGACTCAAGACTCAGTCCCTGATTCCCATCCCTAGTAATAAATGTGTACGCAGCAATTTTCTGTATCTTTAACCGATGAACGAAATGAGCGATTTACTCATCAATCAGGCAACTGAACACTTGAGAAGTTATAATGCAAACACCATTCATTTATTGGTATAATATTCCATAATACTTTATAGGTATCATTCTGTTAAATACATATGTACTAAGCCTGTGTGTATCTATAGGCAGGCATTTCACATTCAGGTCCAGGTTCAGTGCAGTGATGACCAAACATCTCGTCTCGTCAGGTCCTTTTGACCCTGACACAGAAGCGAGCGAGGAGCTGAGGAGACGAGCCTGACACACCGGTCAATCATCTGTAATCGTTTCACCTTCTTACTCCGACCTTTATCTCTTCGTCTCTCATTTTTACGCTCAAGTCATTGATCTTGTCGTTTTTATTCTCTGTCGACTAAATGCCTTTCCATTCACTTGGGTTGAATCACATTGGAGGAGGGACAGAGCGGTCTCCCTGAGGTCCTCCTCAAATGGCGCCAATATCAACCAGCTAGGAATGGATTGTGGGTCAGCTGTAGAGACAGGCACGCGGGTCCGATAGGGTACAATCAGTGATCAGTTTAGGTCCAGGTTGAGACGGTTAGGTCTAGCGTAGGCTGGTTTAGTCCAGTTTTGAATCCACCTGGATCCTCTTGGGGTTACTTGCCTTTAAGGACAAACTAACTTAGGACCAGATGCTATGGAGCTTGCAGGGTAACAAGGCAAATGCAAAATAGATATAATTATGTTGATGTGTTGAAGAAGGGATACCTGAGTCAGGTAGTTCTTGAACTGTCTTGAATCTCACAGTAATACACTCCTGGGGCCTTCTCCGGTGATTCAATTGTGCCAATAAAGCTCAAGATACTATTTGACTCAGCAGAGAATGAGGATTTATTTGTTGAACTCATCTCAGGTGCTCGGCTAGAATAGCATAGTTTGGAGTCTCAGGGGAGTGGGATGCATTCATGCTTTCGTCGGTGAAGCAGCAGCGGTAAGGATCCTTGTGAATCTCTGTGGACAATCAGAGTATGTGGCTTCATCCCGATCTTCTCAAGGAACAGTTCTGTCTCCGTGGTCAGAGGGCGCTCCGAGTCGTCACTGATGATGGGGAAAAGGCATCGAGGGGACTGTTGAGATACACCCTGTTAGTTTGGTGGCGTGTGCATGTTTGTGTCTGTGCACCCTTAAGTGCGCCTGAGTGCGTGTGTGTGTGTGCGTGTGTCTGTGTGAGAGAGAGAGTTGGCTTTTCTTCAAGAGCTCAGGTTATATAGCAGCTGATGTGTCTCTAGACGGACACACATACGTCCAGTCCAAGGTTGATCCGCTTCAAGTGTGCACAATGACATCAGACCAGGGATCTGCAGTCCAGTTCAGGCTCATTTGACATTAGTCTCCTTGTGGTCAGCATAGATGACTCCAAAAAGAGTCCGCTCTCCCTCTGCAGGCCAGAGCGTGAAAGGTGCAGGCGTCTCAGAGGAAGGGGTTGTGGCTGTGTGTCTGTGTCTGCGACTGGGTGCGGTGCGCCGGTCGGGGAGAAAGGGGGAGCAGCGGCTGCGGGAGGTTGGAGGGAAGGTCAAGGAGTCCGGCAGGAGGTTGTGTAAGAGAGGAGGGCAGGACGGGAGGCTGGTGGTGCAGAGGGAGGGGCAGCGACGGGCTGTAGGAGAGCATGTGCGGGGGCAGCGGGGACGTGGAGGAAGGTCGCATTTGGTTGAGGGTGAGGCGAGGCTGGTCGCAGTGGAAGGGGTTGGTGGGAGACGGGGCGCTGAGCAGACCTGAGAAGACAGAAATGGGGGGAAAACGTTTCTTAACAATGTTCCTTCTTATTCCTAGAAATGAATTTAAAATTACCCTTAACCCATATCACAGTCTAGCCCAAAGTAAATTCGAGGCTGTAGTTGAACCACTGGGAGTCCATGCATGGTTTTGGACTCTTTTGAAAGGTTGTAAGGTGGATTTGTCAGAACCTGTCAGAAGCTCTGTAAGAGTTTGAACACACTGGAATATTTATTTGTTTTTGTCGCCTACATTTATTCATGCAAGAATAAGCCTGCAGATGACCCGTGGGGTTGCTGACTTTTAACAGCTTTTTAACTACAGAATGTGAGTTCTTGAACGGCTGCTTGTTACCTGAGAGGAAGGGGTTGTTGTGCGTCTTGCTAGGCGGGTTCGAGGGTATCAGAGCGTCTAAATTGACCAGCGAGGCTCCTGTGGGTCCCAGAAAGGCCTCGGGGGTTCGACACACGCGTGTGGGCGGGGCGCTGAGTGGGGGTGCTAGCCGGGACAGGTCAAACATCTCTGGGCTGGCCGACTCCCGCCCGTTCACCTGGGGTTTCACGGGAGGGTCACTCCCGAACGGATCAGGAATGGAATCTGCTTCTGCAAACGGGTCAGAGTTCACTTTAACCCCGAACAGCTCCGCATCTGCATCAGGACAAAGGATTATTAAAATAGTTATTGGAGCATATAATGCGATATAATGATGTGTGGGTGACAAATCAAAGAACAAGCCAACATGTTGTGCACAATGTAGTAGTTAGCTCAACAACGACTTCTGAACTCCTCTGGAGGGATGAGCACCATTCCTCCAAAGGATATCTGGTGTTTTGATGATGGTGGTGGAGAGCGCTAACCAAGATGTTGCTCCAAAATATCACTTATTGTAATTAGGTTGAAATAAGGTGCCATTGAAGGCTACAGCCTATGATTCACGTGGATTTTAGGATTTTCAGTGACCCGTTTAGCTCTGCAAGGAAAGTAATAATAAGGACTACGGATTATAATGTGATCCCTTACCACAGATGTAAACAACTTAACTATGTCTCATGTGCAGAGAGGTGTTGTGTTTGTAATTTGTTTTGGTACATTCCTGCTATTCACATGCAATCTGGAAACACGGTTCTACGACTTACGACAATCCACGGCACTTCTGTCTGTCCCGTGCCACCCTACCTGTGGGACTAGCTGGTTGAGGGGAGGACACCTGCGGAACCTCTTGTTTAGGCTTCTCCTCTTCCTGTGCAGCAAACGGATCTACTTCATCACCACCTGCACGTCGACCACAGTAAAATCTTCAATTTTGGTACATAGAAATCTTCAACACATATGATGAGACCTGTGTTTTTGAAGGGTACCTCCGTCTGCTGGGCTGTCCCACGCTTGATCGACAGGACTGGAGGAGACGGGCGCTCCCTCCCAGGGGTCCGTGCGTGAGTCGGGGCACGGAGCCCAGGGATTGGCCGCGTCGGAGGATGAGGGAGGGCCCGCCCCCGCCCCCGCCCAAGGGCTACCAATCACAGGGGTGCTGGAGTGGACCGCTGTGAGGAGAGACACGACTCAGTGTGAAGCGTTAAAAACGTACAGAGAAGACACGATGAGTGGCTGACGGTAAGTCTCGTTGACCTTTGCGTGCTTGTGATGAACCACTCACCTACAGAGTCCCAGGGGTCAGAGGTGGCGTTACAGGTGGGTTCGGCAGAGTTCCAAGGGTCACTAGGCGGAGGTGGGGCCTCAGAGGAGGGGCCAAATATGTCCACCAGGTCCAGCATGGCTGACTACAGAGGGGGCAGAAGACATTTCTGTAAATATGTGCCAAATATTCTCGGGTTGGCAACCAACACACGCGAAAGGCTGTGTCTGAACCCACTGTTGGGTTCGTCTGTTCTGGGCTACTGCAGAAACATCGTGGTGCAACATGTCGGACTGCATTGAATCTCCCTCTGTAGATACATAAGACTCACTCTAAGATAACGAAAGTTTCAGGTGATTATACACCAATGGAAACACAATAATCAATAATATATTCCATTCCTGCCAGTACATCCTCCTAGAGCCTTCACAATGGACCTTTAATGGCAACACCTTTGAGGAGGAGAGTATGAGCTCTTTCTACAGTTACTGTGACCGCGATGCTGATGCTCAAATGTTCTGAACCCCATGTTTGTCCAGATTTAATCATTTTCATTTTTTTTCAGATACACTGAGGGATAGTGTTTCTTTATGGTTTGAAAATTCTGAAAAAAAAAAAAAAAAAATTAAAGACAACGTCACAAACTCATTTGAAGCTGACGTTGGTCTTAATTCACCGACCAGGACATGGTTAGTTCATCGCACAAAATACAAACTGTGTTGTTGAGCCTGTACAAGCACAAGTGTTTACAGTGTGTTTCGCTGCCACTTAACTGAATACACACCTGTCAGGCTGAGTTATATAATCATTCACTGGTCTGTTATTGTGGAGTGACACATCAGAGAGCCAGTGTGTTGCTAACCGTGCGCAGTGAGACTGCGTGACATAATGCGGCGAAAAGCGCTTCAAGTATTTCAGAGACAGTTTGTCGGGCTGCAGCCGAACTCCACTGTTTACTCCGCGGCAGCTGGCAGAGCAGACAGCAGGGCCGCCTGATGACAACGTTTTGTTTACTGCTCAGCCGCACATATGGGATCACTGTAACAACACTCTGAGGGATGCTCACTTTGTGTGCATACAGCACAGCAGAGGCAGAGTATCTGTCATGTCTCACACGACGTCTTGACATATGTGAGGGTATCGTAAAACCCTTTCAGACTGGCTGTGCAGTATGATGACGAGTACTGTTGAGTGGGTATTTAGAAGTACTGATACCATAAAAAACTACTCAAGGTGAGTCATATACATTAAGAACATGTAATGGTGATATAATCAGGTAATTTTATTTTAGGTGCATAAATAAATACCTGAGAAAATGGCATCTATTATTATTATTATTTATTTATTTTAATTTTTTTCTTACTTAAAATGCCATTGACCAAACATCCACATCTCTCATCTACCTTTCTTGGATCTCTCAACTCTTTTAAACACCATTTAATTACATTCTGAACACGAGGGGACCAGCGGCAGACTCCAGGCTGAGGGGCAGGGGCGAAAAGAATAAAAGTCGTGACATATTTATAGTACAGTGTAGTATATGTCTGTTGGAAGGGGCAACCTAGACGGCACTTTATCATGTTTCATCTACAATACGGGCATCCAAGAGGGCACTTTGGGGCATTTTTCTTTTGAACATGGGAGCACCTGTGGGGCAGGTCGCCAACCACCCCCCGCATCAACCAGTAGCGTGGACGTACCCCAATGATTTTGTGACATTACATCTAGGTTGGAAGCCAATCACGGTCCAGTTAGCAACTTAGACCTGAATGATGTGGAAATTTGAAATCTGAATTGAACGTGCTGAGAATAAAGTACCAAGGAACTTCTGTGTAATAGATTCTGGATTTTTCAATGATGACGAGGGAGCAGATGTCATTTTATGATTTTTTTTATGTTTTAATCCATGTTTTAGTTTAATCTTGCTACACGAATTATAACACACTAAATCAAGCTAAATCAGATAATAGGCCACAACTGAAATGATAATGATAATATTCTAATGTCTGATGATACAGGACATGATGACATCAATCTGATCTTGTAAATATGTCAGGAATTACATCAGTCAGAAGCTCACCTTGACCTTTTTTTCCCCCTGGTCTTTATTCCCATGGTTTTTTCTGTGGAGCACCTGAAAGCTCCACGATTTCCACGACAAGCAATACAATCAATTACACGCCATGAGGACCTTTACATAAGACAGCCGGTGACTCTGATAGGCTCTTTGACAGGCCAGTGAGTAAAGGAGCTACAAGATAAGGAGTATGCTTTCAGGGAAATGTCACGCTGAGCTCAAGGTTAGACGAGACAAAGTCATTGTCATTCAGCAGGCATCTCTTTCTCCTCTCTCCCGGCTCTCTCGTGTTTCTCGCTCAAACCTCCCTCATTGTGCTGATCTATGTCTTTTTGTCTCGTTTTCCCTCCCGAGCCCACAGTCCGCACTATAAACTCCACTTCATTCTCCCAATGTCTGCCAGCAACCACCTACAAATGCACCCGCCCACCTCTCCGTGCGAACACACACCCGTGTAGCACGCATGCACCCACACAAGTACTGTACAGCACACACACACACACGTTTTTAAACTCACCTCCTGTGTCCCTGACTGGCTCTCTCTCCTGCTCTCATCCAGGGCCTTCTGCAACAGAGACTCGTCTCCTTGACGACAGCACTGCTCCTGCAGGGGCGGCATCGTGACATCATCAACATTATCGCCGCGGCATTGAGCGCAGACGCACGTACACACACACACACACAAACACACACACACACACCAGCGTTAGTGAAACAGTCGTTGGTTTTGGCCCAGTAAGACGAAGGCGGCACTGGTGGCTTTTTTGGGCTGTTGAAATATTTAGCTTGAGAGAGAGCAGAAGCTGGTCCAGAGCAAAGCAGAGAGAAAGAATGTCTGAAGTCAGAAGTTTAAACATTAAGGGAAAATCTGAAGGGCTTAGAGCCACTGGGAGACATGGCTGAGGTCCTGGATGGGAGCAAGCTGGCTACAGAAGGAGAAAACTGGGAGGAAAGTCGTTAGACGGCCACAGAGACGCACGTCACTTCAGATGTAATTAACAACAGAGGATTAATAAACGTGGACACTGAATGTTCAGGAGCGAGACGTGTTCCTGTGTGTTTGTACCTGCTCATGCTCCTTTTGGCTAAGGCTTTAGGCAATCTGTAGCTGTGTATGTCTCCATCCATCTCTATGGTAAC
Source organism: Lagodon rhomboides (assembly GCA_039737535.1). Taxonomy (NCBI): domain Eukaryota; kingdom Metazoa; phylum Chordata; class Actinopteri; order Spariformes; family Sparidae; genus Lagodon; species Lagodon rhomboides. Next base: position 12,904,818 of record CM077786.1, read on the forward strand.
AGGGGAAGGAACGGCTAGCTAGATGAAGGTGGGCGAATGTTCAGATTTTTGTGTAACAGAATTTTCATCATTGGAATCAGCAAGACGTATGAGACATGTGGTTAGAGTACAAAGGAGGAGTGTGTGTGTGTGTGTGTGTGTGAGTGTGTCGTTTTACCTTCTGACTCTCCTCCCTGCTCATGGCTAAGGCCAGCTGGAGCTGCAGCTCCTCCTCGCCGCTGGTCTGCGGTCGGGCCTGCTCCAGGTCTGAGGCGGCGCGAGGGGACGAGGACGAGGCTGCAGATGGGAACAAGTGATGGGGTTTGAGCGAGGACGCAACGATGGGGCGCGTGGAGGAATGGTCGGACTGACGTGGGGGTGCATGATGAGACATGGAGCACAGGAAGTGTGGGGCTGATTTGAATATTTTCAGGCCGACACTGCAGTATTGATAATCTATGTGGTGGATTGTACAAAGTGCTGGGCTACAGCACAAATTGCATTTCGCTTGGGATCAGCCTGAGTACGAGCGTGTATTTTTAACACCAGATCTCATTATTCACACATTGCCAACACATAAAATAAGCTGGTCAGTGCTCTGTATAAGAGTAAAGCAGATATAGTCCATGGTTTTATAATCACAATGACAGCGTGAAAGGAGCCGCTCATAATGATGAACCTACAGAGAATTATCAGCTGAATCTGCAGCTTCCTTCTGCTTTATGAAGCCTAACATTGAGTTCCAGCTCATTGTTTTGCTGCCCAGTCTGCAACTTAACTGTTTTGGCTCACCGTCACTCGTAGGTGTCGTTTACACTCGGGACATGTCCCCACCACTTTTTAAAAATGCTAATTTTGTCTCCATCGCTTTTTAAAAGCCAGTGGGTAAAATGAGCCAGCCCCAGTTTTGAGGTAACCATCGACAAAAGTAGTCATGTGACCACAAATGGACAGAGTGGTAAGAAAACCAGAAAAAAAAATTATTTCCATGCCAAGTAAATTCATCATGTTTCTAAAGTTATCAATCCTGTATCTTAAATATAATAGATGTGTTTTGGACATTGTAACATGTTATTATAAGACTTTGTAAGCTACAAAACAAGTCCATAAACTAAGCACAGCATTGGTTAGCTTTGCATTATTGTTCATTAGATATTAGATGTCAGCATCTAGCAATAGCCTAAGGTCTGCAAATTATGGTGCATAATCAGACGGTAAATGGACATGCAGTTGGGAATCAAACCAGTAACCCTCCGATTGCTGGATGACCTTCTTTTTCTCCTGAGCTACAGAAGCCTGTAATGGTGACTTACAGTACAGCACTACATCCAAAAGTAAATTAATGTCTCCCCTCTTTTCTCTTTGACATTGTGCAGTTTAGTTTGCTGGAAATGAAATTCACTGCCCATTTCTTTTTAAGTGTAGCTAACTACTGGTCTTTTCTAAGGTCATGATTGGTTGAACTTGACCCTTGAATTCTTGTGAACTCCTCGTTTCTCTAACGTTAAAAAAGTGTGCATGACGATTAGTATGATGAGTGATGATGAGTATGTTCGTATTTCCTGAGGAAAAATAAGGAGAAACTGCACTAAATCATGGATACTACAGTGACAGGCCACAGGGCCTTACCTTTTTTTTTTTTTTTTTTTCCATTTCTCTTCTCTGAACTAATCTGCTTACCTGAACAGCCAATCAGAATGAATGAATGAATCAGAATGCAGTCATTGACTGCACTGACAAAGCCCGACAATCGACTGTCGGCCAGGTGTGTAGGGCCATTGAAAGAAAATGTTGTCATCAGAGTTCTTATATTCCCTCCACTTTTCAACACAAAGCGACGTTCTTGTCCCTGTTCTGGGAAGCAGCTGTGTGCAGCTCTTCAATGGAGATTGGGCGTTTGGCCACTTGTACAACCAACCAGTTAGTCCTAATCCCTGAAGCCTTTTCTTTTCCCAAACTGAAAAACACTTTAGAGCAATTCAAAGCAAAAATCTGTGCTCATTGTTGCCCCTTATGTGAGGGGAAAATCTCCGTCATGACTGCGGTTCTCACCAGGCTATAAAATCAAGTAGTTGTGAGTGTCTCTCTGGCCTCCGGGGGCACTAAAGGGCCCATTACGTCTTCTTGGCGTCATTGTGGTACGGCACCACATCTGAGGCGAGGAAGATGCTGCCCTATGAAACTTACATGAACAAGCAACACAAAGGTGAGATTTATGCTCGATGTTTTCAAACAGTGTTTTTTGGTTTTGTAGTTTTCAAATATCTCCCACACAGCAGATGGGACAGACATGAATGCAGCTATTAAAAACCCTGCTCAGCACCGAACAGCTGAACAGGGTTTTTTAACAGCCCCTTCCATTGTATTCAGGCCACAACACCTATGTTGTTCAAGTCATCTGCCCCCTGAAGTGGCTGCCAGTTTGTTAAACTACCTAGGGTTGCTAACGCTAGCTAGCTAACATCAGTGCAGGACAGAATGCTGGGCTCATAATGACGAAATCAGCCATTTTTATGTTGTTCTTTTTCAAAAAACTGGAAACTACCAAGACTCTAGATGATGACTAAACACTGATACCACGGGATACCAGAAGCATTAGACTGTTGGCTTGCAAACCTTGTTAGAAGCTGGAAATGATTTGTCCACATAAAAATATGACCTTTAAAGGTAATGAAATGTGCAAAAAGCTTGTTTGTGCCACTCTCTATTGGCCACAAAATCTCTAAATACCCACAATACTCACAGTTGAAGGAGGACGGGGAGCCTCTGGAGCGGCTGAACTCCTCCCCGTACAGCACAGCCATGCTGGGCTGGCTCGTTCGCCTGCCTGGGTGGTAAGACGGTGGTATACCTCCATACACCCCTCCGCCGCCTCCACTGCCGCCCCCAGCCATTCGCTCTTTGGTCTTGAGGGCTTGACTCCTCTCCTGGCGGAGCCGCTCCTCGTCCCGGAGGAGACACACCAGTTGGCGTGCTTTTTCTCTCACATTGGCCCCCTGGTCTCTGCCGTCACGGTCGACGTATTGGAAGTCACGTAGCGTCTGAACCACACATGGACAAGAGACATTTCCGTGACCTTTCAGAGATGAACATGAGCTGCGCCTCAGAAAAGTAATGACATTACAGTTTTAATTTTATTTCAAGATTCTAGTAAAAATGGAAGTAGGTCAGGCAATACACAGGTAACAGGATTATTTTCTCAACTGGTTATTTTTTCTTTTCAATGTATTTTTACTACTATTTATACTGAATGTAGTGTAACCTTCACTGATTGTACTGTTTTTTTTTCTTTATGTTTGCCAAGGTAACAACTGGCAATGATCATATGAACAGTAAACAATAAGCCAGCTCTGCGCCTGAGCCGATCAGACCGCGGAGGTTCTCCTCTTGTTGTGGTCCAGTACCTGAATAGTGAATGCGTTCTCTCGGCACTGCTGGGCCACTCTTTCCGATCCTGTCTTCAGCAGGTAATCCAACAGAGTCAGGGCCTGCATGCAAATGCAGATTACCACACTGAATTGTACTCACTCATGGATTAACAATATATTTAACAAAATAATGCCCTATCTCACGATTTTAAATAAAGTGAGAACTAGTTCCTGGATCCACACCAAACGTTAATAGGCGTCTATTCTGGGCTGAGATCCATCCTCCATACAAGTCTTCACCGAAATCCCTTCAGTAGTTTTTGCAAACCCACCAGCCAACAAACAAACAGATATAAGTTAAAATAACTTAGTTAAATTAAAATAGTCAACCTCATGGTGGCACAAAAGGAAAAATAAGAGTATCAGCACGGCCATTAACCTCGCGGGACCTTGAATATCTGCTCTAAATTTCACAAGCAGTACATCTGAGAGAAGACGTTTCCCTCTGAACCACAAATGTCAACCTTGTGTTGGAACTGTAAGGAAAAGTCAGGAGAGCATGGCTAAAAACTGAAAGCTGAATTTTTCAGAGGCAGACAGAGGTGTGAAGGTGAAGCGTGTTTGCGGAGGGAAAGAAGAATAGATTTTTGAGGGGAAAAGGTGAGGGGGAGGGCAGTGGTAGTGAGGGGCAAGCGGTCAGAAGGAGGCTTAATTAAACCAAACTAAAGTCAGCTAGCAGAGAGGAGGAGCTACATACACACAGGATTTATGTCTTATCAAACTGAGCTGTTCCATCCGACAGATGACAGTGTCTTTCATTAGGTTACCTTGTAGACATGTCTCCAGTTCTTGCCGCTGTCGTTGAGGCGTTTCCACACCATGCCCATGACCTCGGCAAACGCCACAACATTGAAGGTCAAGTCAGCGATCTCTGACATGAGAGACGAGGACGGGCCCCATGGGTCGTTGGAGGTGGCCTCGCGGACCTACACATCACCAGAGGAGGGGCAAAGAGGCCTATTCGTTAACATAAGTACGTTCATTTCCTCCATGTATTGATGTTTTTCACCCCGTACCGATCTAATCATCAATGTTAATCTCTTCCCAACACATAAAAGCTCCTACACATCAACAACACTTGATGGAGAGCGAAGATCATTTTAAATACCTTGATCTCCGCTTCTGAATAGTTGTGCACGATATTCTTCACCTGCCGGCGTAGGGCTGAGGTTGTCATGGTGACAGGTGATAGAGGATGTAGAGGGAAAGACAGTGACAAACAAACACTCGACAGATGAAGAGTGGTGGTGAAAGGGGGATCGTGGACTGGAGGAGGAGGAGGAGAGGAGCAGTAGCTATGGCGATGAAGGCTCCTCTTCTCTGTCAGGAGTTACAGGACGGCCCTGTAAGTAAGAGATGGAGACGATACGTGAAAAGGTTTCTCATGGTTTTAAGGTAATCTGTCACACCCCAGTTTAACAAACTCCATACGGATTCAGTGAGTAATGTTGACTACAACTTCAGCCACATGTTTTACTCTTAAGCAATATTACCCTTGAGGGTGTGCCTTAACGTCATTTGAGCACTTCAGTGCTGTCCGCAAGCAGCACTGAAGTGCTCAAATGACGTTAAAGCACACCCTCTCGGGTAATATTGCGATTATATAACTAATACCAACAAAAATAAAATGTTTAATCAAAATATATCCATGTTGACGGACAATTTGCTCTCAAATTTTAAAGGTTTTTGCGAGTGTGCGCGACGTTTCCATGGAAACACAATAGAGTCTGACTAATAACTGAAACAAAATCAGTCACGTCAGTAGACTCACATGTGTAATGGAACGTAGTTTACCACTGCAGCAAGTAATCCAACCCATAGTAACGACCTAGCAACGGAAAGGATTTTCTAGTCCCAGATGAGTGAACTCTGAGTTAACGAGCCTGTGAATATTCTCATTCATCCAGGTCATAGTTATCTCAAGGAAATTTAATCGAATGCAACTGGATTTGGTTTTTGTCTTGAAGACGTTTGGATTCTCATCCAAGAGGCTTCATCAAGGTTTCATGATGAAGCCTCTTGGATGAGAGGTGAAACGTCTTCAAGACAAAAACCAAATCCAGTTGCATTCGATTCAATTTCCTTGAGATACTCTGAGTTAACGTTAATGTTTCATCACGGTCTCGGAATTTTCCGAACTAAATCAATAAGCTACTGCACAGATAAACAGAAAATGCTTATTTTTATCGCCCAAGTTATAACAAAGATGTTGATTTTTTTTCTTTTATATTTTTTAGAAAACGTTTTCACCGCGGTCACAATAGTGTCTCTCACACCGAAGGGAATAGGCTCGGCCCTCTCGGCTAAAACGGGACAATTTATTCTATAAATGTGACTTTGGCAGCTGACAGGTGGTTTGTGATTTATTTTCAATGAGCAATAACTAACGTTTCTAAAAATAATAACAATAAAATACTCAGCTCGGACTTGTTTCATTTTTATCTCATTATTATCTAATTATAGAGAACAGAGAAGTTCCAGATTTATCACTTTATTTACCACAAATCTTTCCCTTTTTGTCATTTGGTTCTTCTCATCCTCCTCCAAACATTCATCCAAACTGAGACCGCCAAATAAATCAAAATTAAAACAAACCGATCCATTTTGTAGCCTATTTTTCCGACGTTTCCTACTCCAGCTCTGACAGTTATGATGTTGCCATGGAGATATAATGGTGCCACAGACTTGGCGGAATAATATTTTGAGTAATGAGTCATGCGTGCTGTCATGCTGATTTGAGCCAGTCTAAATTTGCTGTTGACGAATCAGATTGCTCGGTCGGAACTACTTGTTGTATAATCTTCATTTACATTTTGGTAAACTAGCACCATTGAAACTATGTAAGGGATCAGCAAAGTTACTACGATCCACCCTGAGAGAGAGAGCCACATCACCATCCAAACTGTAGGGCTGTATCGCTCGCATGGTTGGAAACAACAAGTTGAGGTAAAAGCTGCCCTCGTTGATTTATTGCTTTGCCATTTACGTCAATATGAAAACACCTAGCAGTATAAACAATGGCTGATGATAGTGACTGAATGAGTGGCTCATAATTGCGGCCCACTCAGGAACTAGGACATACACAAGCTCTGGCACTCAGGTGTCTGATGAAGCTTCTCGGTAGCTTATTTTATTCAGGCCAACACACACACACACACACACATACACACACACACACATATATATATACACACACACAACCCATTTTTCCCTTCCAAATTCATATTTCACAGAGGACACAGGGGAATTGATCATTAAAGATTCCTGTGATACTTCTCCCTCTGCGTGCGACTCAGCCAGCACTGGAGCAGAACTGAACCAGAGTGACCTCGCTAAACTAAACCTCCTCTCGTCAGTGATCGTCTCGCTATAAACTGTCACATCGTTATCGATTGGGGGAGTGAAATTTTGAATGATCAGGTAAGGTCCTGGGTGTCCCAACGCATCATCTGCAACTAATAAAGTCACCGGTCAACTATAAAGCATTTCTTTAATTAGTGATTACTGTGCGAATACAAATGTTCATTTGCTTTAGAGTTTGTTTTTTTAATTCAAGACTAAACCACTATGTCGTCTAGTAGCGACTCTAGCTACAAAGACTGTATATCACCTTAGATTTGGGATATTGTTATCTTCTAATATGGCATAAGTGTTGTCTTTATTGGCTTTAAAGGCTGTATTACAGTAAAGTGATGTCATTTTCTGAACTTACAAGGTACAAGGTAATTCATTCGTCATTATCCAACACATAGTGAAATGTAAACTTCCTCATGATACACAAGTTACTCTGTGGAAGGGCACTTAATATTAAATTTAGCATTAACAGATTGTTGTACTTATTGTGATACTTGCCTTTACCCACTTTGTCATTATCATTTATCAAAAATCTTGCTGTGTAAATATTTTATGAACATACCAACAGCCATCCCTATATTTGATTGCAGTGATGATATCGTAGTATTTGGTTAAAAAAAACAACAAACATAAAAATGTGTAATGTTGCCAGTCTCGGCATTTATGAAGTGCTTTTGAGGAGATTTTAAAATACTGAGCTATACACTCACTGGCCACTTTATTAGGCACACCTTGCTAGTACCGGGTTGGACCCCTTTTTTGCCTTCAGAACTGCCTTAATTCTTTGTGGCATACTTTCAACAAGGTGTTGGAAACATTCCTCAGAGATTTTGGTCCATACTGACATGACAGCATCAAGCAGTTGCTGCAGATTTGTCGGCTGCACATCCATGATGCAAATCTCCCGATCCACCACACCCCTAGGTGCTCTATTGGACTGAGATCTGGTGACTGTGGCGGCCATTGGAGTAGCAGTGAACTCAATGTCATGTTCAAGAAAACAGTTTAAGATGATTTGAGCTTTGAGACATGGTGCATAACCCTGCTGGAAGTAGCCATCAGAAGATGGGTACACTGTGGTCATAAAGGGATGGACATGGTCAGCAACAAAACTCATGTAGGCTGTGGTGTTGAAACAATGCTCAATTGGTACTAAGGGGCCCAAAGTGTGCCAAGAAAATACCCCCCACACCATTACACCACCACCACCAGCCTGGTGGATGGATCCATGCTTTCATCTTGTTTACGCCAAATTCTGACCCTACCATCTGAATGTCGCAGCTGAAAATCGAGACTCATCTAAGTAGGGGAAAACAGGGTAAATCGAGCCAGAGGGAAAAAGGAACCGCCCCAGAAGTGGTCATTTAGCCACAAATTAAGGAAGTAGACTTCACATTACTCAACTCATGCTGGACTGAAGCACATGGAGAGAGTGGTAAGCAAACTAGAGCAAAAAAAGATTATTGTCATGCCAAGTAAATTCATCCTGTTTCTGAAGTTATCAATCTTGAATAAAACAGATATGTTTTTGACATTATAGCATGTTAATTAACATCAGTGTAAGCTTCAAAACAAGGTAATAAAGTAAGTGGATCTGAGCCACTGTGACAAACAGTTTTGTCAAAATGGAGGTTGTGTGGTAAAAATTGATACAATGTAGAAAAACAATCTCTCTCTGTTTCATTGGTATAACAAATGAGTACAATAACATATATGGTGTGGTTTTATAAATCAATATTTGAAAGCGTGCAGTATATTATCTTTGATGATGTAGTAATAACAGTGACTAATAACTCAACAACAGTGAGAATGTGAATTAAATTCCAAATACTTCTGCAATGATTTAATAATGTGATGTTTTTTTATTTAGCTTTTATCCATTTCATGCCACACTCGGATTATGAGAAAAAGGTTTTAGTTCAGCGTTCCGTCCTTTGGCTGTGAATATAAGAACATAATTACCAGACGGCTCGCTATAATCACCACTTACATTAATAATCATGTGTAACAATTACTGACTTGTTCTTCCTTCCTTTTATGATTGATTTATTTTTAATGTCACTGTCCACTGCTGCTCCAAAGCAGTTCACAAAGACTGCCACAGTGAAACAAGTCACAGGACGCCTCATCCTGCTGAAAAGCAAACATCAGCAGAAGCACAGAGGACCTGAGATGCACACAGCAGGGACCCAGACAGAAAACTCTGAGAGGACGACGAGCCGGACAGCGTTTGTGCATGTGAGAAACAGAGACAGTGAAGGGCAGGAAGAAGAAAGTGAAGCTCAGCAGCTTCAACCGGTATCACCTTTCTGCATAATCATCTTCAGCTTTGTGTTTGGACACACACACACACACACACACACACACACACACACACACACACACACACACACACACACACACAGAGGTTATTAAAGGCTGGCGCTGTCAACTGTATGAGGTGTTTGAGACTATTGCTCTTCATCCCTCTTCATCCCTTTATCTGACCCTCACACCACAACAGATAATTCACTTTGTGGGAGTAATGTGATCTTTTTCTGTACTCTAAAAAAAAAAATCTGAGAGGACAAAGGGAACGAGTCATCAGCTGAAAGAGTATGCGAGTATGTTGCTGTTCAAATTCAAAACACATCCACCCTTGTAACAAAGGAAGTTTCCCCTTTCTGCATAATTGTGAGCCGAGTATGTGATGCTTCCATTCCCCTAACTGTATATACTATCTATTACTGTCTATAACTGTCTATTTATTCTTTTGTTTTTTATTTTATTATATTTTTAATGGAAATGTTTTATATGTGTTCTATGTGTGTTTAGCATGAAGGGGCGACAGGTTTTGTGCAGCCCTGTGTTGTAAAATGACACATAACTACCCTTAATTATGTAATACTATAGAAGCATTAGACCTGTGTGTAGGATTTAGTGGCCGCTAAAAATGCAAAAGAGCCAATGTTTGGTTCGTCTGTTCTGGGTTACTGTAGAAACATGGTGCAACATGGCGGACCCTTTGCAAGAGGACCTGCGCTGACTGAAAACATCAATTTGTGGAAGATGGCCAGAATTCGAAGGTAGCTCCAAAAACATAGGGGGCAGCATATCACCTGAGTAATGAGGAATTGGGGCTCTTTGCTGCTGTCCTTAGTGCCAGAGATGTCTGGATTGGGACCTTGGTTCACAGGGGGAGTCACCATGGGCAACAGGGCCCAGGTCAACTGGATTTGGGGATAAAGTACAGAGGTGATTTACAGCAGCTCTGGCCAAGTCTATGGGGACAACAAGACACAGCAGGCAGGGACAGGAGAGGCGTGCCGCAGGGGTAAAGCACCAAAGAGTTGGACATCAGCAGCGGGTAAAAACTTGAATATTTTCACATTTTACCTAGCGATGAGTTAACTAGGCGATTGAGCTGGTAAAAGTGAGAAACTTGAATACAGAAGGTGTACAGTTGTATTTTTCTGTTTAGTAAAGAAAATAGAAGTAAGAGTATTTCTTCCCCTCTTGACATTTTGTGAGTTTATTTTGTTAATTTATTACGCTAGCAGCTGGCAGAAACTCGCCTCTTACCAGTACAAAGTAACGCTACAGTATGAGACAGGATGGATGGGGGCTAGCTGGTTAGCATGCTAACTTCAGTAGACTTCTCTGCAACACAGCACAAAGACGTCTTTGAAATAACGTCACCACTGTTGTTTCTCAACACTGTTGATTATGTTTGTTCATTTATTAAAAATATTTGAAAGTACATTTCTGGCCATGACTTACAAACTGACCCTTTAATGACCCTGTCAGTTGAGCTGTAAGCAGCACTGAAATGTTGGAGTTGGTTTAGGTGGAGCTCAGTTTAACTACTTCACATACTGTGGTTTAATGTGCAATATAAATGATTTTCATTCTCATTCCCCCCCTGAAATGTAGTGAAGTAAAAGCATTAAGCAGCATGAAATGGAAATACTCAAAGACAGTTATCTCAAAGTCATAATTCAATAAAGCACTTGAGGAAATGTATATTTGACTCTAACCGCCTTATAAAAATTCCAACCAGTCCAGGACTCATCCCACCAGAGCAGCAGCACTGCATTTGTTTCAGTTAGTTTTTTTTACATGCTAATAAGCTACTGAAGTTTAGATATTATGAGAAATTGTCTCGGTGCCACATGTGTGATGAACTTTACATGTGAATCCACAAAACACTAACACATATGAATCCGTCCCTGAAACATAATGAACTGACATGATCCGGATTGCCTGAACTTTTTTCCCTTTCAAAGGCCAAAATGGAGACCTGATGGTGGGCCAGGGGCTAAAAGCAAACACGTAGTACGTTGGGTTGAGGAGGTGCAACATGATAATGTCAATATACATTTTATTAAGCCTTACAAGAGCGTTACTACCTGTCACATAACACCTAATACAAGGGCCTTAATATATAAAGTGTACCCAAATTGAATTGTTTTTCACTGGAAACATCTGGAGGGCCAAACTGATCATTATGGCAGGCCAACTTTGGCCCACGGGCCCCACTCTGGAGAGCTTTGAACAAGATATTTCTGGCATATTGTACAGCTCAGTTTTAATGTGTACATTCGGGAAAGACTCATGCATCTCTCTCTCTCTCTCTCTCTCTCTCTCTCACTCACACACACACACACACACACACACACACACGGTGATGAAGTCACCCGGGGGACAAACTGTGAAGCTGATGTGTGAATAATCCAACAACTCCATGCACACAGTGACAGCCCCCGTGTTGGTTTTACTGGGATATGGGCACACGCTGTGATTCACGGCCACGAGCTCTACATTCAAATGACTCATCTGAGTGTAACAACATGAATTCACTCCGGGCCACAGCCGCTCGGTCACCTGGTGCAACCATCGGCTCGGGTCGTGACGCTCAGCTCCGGAGGGACAGCCGCTCTGCACTTGAAACGAGACAACTCCATCGCACCGGCTGATCCGTCCACGTTGGTGACCGGGTGCTTATAAGTTCGTGCGCTCCTGAGCTCCCGTCTGATGCGTCAAATTCCCCAAACACGGAGATCTTACGTCACCCCGTCGTCCGCGTTTATGCATGCGCATGCGTGCTGTGGCAGCAGGTGTACTGTGTTTTTCAGGTGGCGATGGGATGGAGAGGGGAGGGGGTGGGGGAGCGCCCATGGTGGGTATGCATAATGCATTTCTCCCCTCCCCTCCCTCCATTCCACACACACACACACACACTCTTGCGGTGGATTCCCTGTGCGGGTTGCCATGTGTAGCACAGGATCCAGCGCGAGGCCAGCTACCGCTGGAGTGACATGTAGGTCGGCGGCGCAGCTCGGCACACTGCAGACCGCGTGTTGACGTCCTGATTGTGTTATTGTGTTGCTACTGTCATCTCAGCGACATGCAGCGCAGCAGCCTACCTTGCCCATCGCTCATCTCCCGCCGTGTCCACAGAGCATCCTCGCCTCGCTGCCGCCACCTCTCCAAGTCCCCGGGAATGATGTGTGCCCTCCGCTGGGATCGGGTAAGCGGGGCAACCACGGCGATCCCCCACCCTGCGCCTAGATCCGGTAACCGCGGGAGAAGAGGAGCCGAGCGGCGCGCGTTTGAGGGGAACCGCTGAATGGGGATGTCAGCGGCTGAATCCCGGCCTACCCTGGGTGACGCGAGCCGCTCGGGCGGGCAGTCAGCGGCGAAATCCGCATAGGACAAGGAGAAGACACACACAGCACACGGCAGCTCGCTCGCTCCCTCTCTCACTCAGGCAGCGGCGGCAGGCAGCAGCCCTCAGCCACACACGCACACGGCACCGGCAGTATGGCAGGTCACGCACAGCACCGCAGCGCAGCGCAGCCGCACAGCGCACGGCAGTCACAACGGGGAGCGTAAAAGGAGAGGCGGGCACGGGGGCGAGTCTTTGCAGAGTCAGCGGTACTGGTAACCCCAGTGGTGGAATGTAACTAAGTACATGTACTCGAGTACAAAGAACACAATCGAGGCACTTCACACGTCTGCTCCACTACATGTCATTTGGTTTCACAGACACTTTTCACAAAGTAACGTGTAAAAGAAGGTCTCCAGATTTTGCGAGTTTGAATTTCTTCTGTGAAACTACATAGTGTTCCTTTAAGCTAAATGAACTCTTTAAAAAAAACACTCTTGTATTAGCTGGAAAAAACACTAAAAAACTGTTATGCTGACATCATGAATAGACTTCGTAGAGATACAGTATGTGTTTCTCACCGGACAGAGAAGCTACAAAAATGATTTTGATAGAATAATATGTGGCTCTCAGCCTGTGGGTCAGGACCCTCACCGGGGTCAGGAGTTAAACTTTAAAATGAGCTCAACCTCAAACATCTCCAGCAGTCAAATGAAACACACATCCAGAAACATCAGATATAATAGTGAAACAATATCAATGAGCATTTTACTGCACAATGAGTACAGTGTGCTGATAATACTCACATAACTATACATAAATATGGTTTACATATACAGGACTTTAACTTGTAGTGGAGTATTTCACAGTGTCTTATTAGTACTTTGACTTCACAGCTGAATAATTCGAGTGTGAAAGAGTGAATAATACTGGTCAAATGTTACTCCAGATCCACTGTGCCAGAGGAACAGAGTTTTTTTGAACAATATTAGGTAAAAACACAGATTTCTATGTGACACCTTTTAGTACATTTAGTGTATATATTGAGTCGGCTCCTGTGCCTGCCTCCTAATAGTGTGTGTCCTGTTCATCTCCCTCATTAGGCTCATCCAGCAGGTCACACATGCTGTCCACCAGGTCCTCCATCAGAGCATAAACCTGCCAGATAAAAAAAATAAAAATATTCATTAATATATTCACAGGATGTAGGACTGTGGGAGTACTCGAGGAACACAGGAGAGACAGATAAAAATTAAAGAAAGGTAAAATCTTCAGTAACAGTGGCCAAGATGATCTGACTTTTAATCACTGGTATAATACTACTAGTTTAATCACTAGTATAGATCAAAGCTGTAAAGAAACTGGATCCTACCTCCTCCTGTAATGCAAGTCACAAATGATCTTGATGACATCTAAACAACAACACACTTTGGACAACTCCTCCAGACATTTACGTCCACTAAGGAGGTTATGTTTTCACCCCTGTCTGTGTTGGTTCGTGAGCAGGATTTCACAAAAACTACTTGAACAGATTTCCACAAAACTTGGATGGACGATGGATCACGGCCCAGAATGGACCCAATTAATGTTTTGTGAGAATCCGGGTAAAGGGTCATATCCAGGTCATTTTTCTCACCTACTTTGTAAAGTGCAATATGTAAGAATTTTAGTTAAAAGTATTCAAAAAATATTTATCAACAGAATGTAAAGAGATAAAAGTTCTGAGAAAGTTTCAGTTTCTGAAAAATGTGCGTCACTGAGGGCCATTCTAGTTTACGACTGTTTTCACAGGTTGAGTGGTACTCCTCCTCCATGATGGAAATTGGTGTCCTGAAAAATCTGAAAACATAAAAAATAAAAACTGCATGAAAAGATCAATTATAAGACTTGCATTTTTGTGCAGGAGCCTTGTGTAAATGTCCATCATCTCCAGCTCAACATTTGGGTCATCAGGAGTTTGTGGACAGACGCTCTCTGCACGGGTGTCAGTCCGCGAGGCCGACCCCTGCCCTTGCTTCTTCGTAGTGCTTTTCCCCGCTTCATCCCTTCTTTTGCCCTTCCTTCTGCTGTCCTGTACACGGGATGGACAGATAGAAGACGGACAGAGTTAGAAAGAGAGAAAGATGTTGGCTTGAACTGCCGATGAATGGCGGTGGAGTATCCGCTGGGGAGTTGACACTGGGTCGACTGATAAGTGGATGCATGCGTCATACGTTATCAAAATGACCTCCCACATACTTCAAGGCGTTTATTATGTCCTGTGCTGCTTGACTTAACATATAGCTGTGTGTGTGTGCATGTGTGTATGTGTATGTGCGAGCGCATGCACCACAGATGGCTTGGACTGGTCCGAGTGCTATTAATTCACACCCTGGGCTCACAATTGGAGAGCAGGTGCACGTTTTCACGCAGTGCTCAGTTACCATGGTACCCTGTGAGTAATAAGGCTATACCTTACCATGACTCAACCATCACACAGAGGAGAAAATCACTCAGCAAAATATGGACAAAACTGTGTCTCCAGCCTATTTCTAAATTTAATATCAAATCCTTTTTTTTTTTTGCCTTTGATGGCTGACAATAGAATCATCAGAAGAGAGATCTAACACAAGAAACCAGAGAAGGTTGTTTCTGCCACCAGGACACAGCATCTTGTGTCTATTTGAGCATCACAGTCAGCCTCCTCATTAATGTTCTCAGGCTTTGTGCTGACTATGAAAAGTTGCTGAAATTCAGATTTGTGAATAGGACGATGCAAAGTGGCTGTCTGTAATGAGGATGGGCGCAGGGAAACAATCATCCGCATTCAATGAGCAGCTGCCGTCAGTGACATTTTTTACTCATTATCTCACCCGCCCAGACACACTTCAAAAACATGACTGGCCACACTAGCTTACTACGATGATTTCTCTGGGGGACAAAACACTGGCACACACACACACAGCCACCAATGAATGCACACTTGACCCCAGGAATTTCTCGCAAAACAACTTGAAATCAGAGGCTGTTGTGCCCACAGAGAATGTCCCCACCACAACATCTTGGATCAAGCTGTTGCGGTCTACGGGTGGACTGTGTCCTAAGCCGACAGAGTGCAAGACTACACCTGCTGGACGAGGAGAGGTGGACTCTGTGTTTGTAACATCGATGCTTGGTGCTCACACACAGTCAAAGCTTATGGACAGTGTGTCCCAGATGTCAAACTTTTAATATAAAGACGCTGACTACATTATCATCACCATCATGTTGACTATCACCACCCTGACGCCGATTCAAAAGGTGCACTTCATGTTGATGTATATATTTTTTTATATACATAACTGTATAAATGTTCCGTAACTTGTGTAGCATGAAGGAGTTTACAAACTTTCATTTCATTCTGCAACCTTGTGTTGTATAATGACCAATAAATTACCATTTACCTTGTATCCTGAATTTGCATGAATTAGTCTGGAACACTAAAAATATTGGTTTCACAGCTGCATTTTGTGGCAAAGGTTCCCCTCCATTACATTGTTTTAGAAAACTAGCCTATATGACATAACATTGTAGGTGTATGCATTAATGGGAACCAGGCAGTGGGTGGCTTGTTTGAAGTGGTGATTCATGAAAGCCAGCTGAAGTGATGTGTTGTGTCTTACAATACATGATATTTCATTCATGCTCATAATCTAAATACTTTAGAATCGGCTGCCACTAAGTGGCAAAATATTTGTCCCATCTCTGTATTGTACTGATCAGGCTACAGGAACACATTTACTTTCCCTTCACCTCCAGTGATTTCTCGCTTGTCGCCGACTTGGACTCTCCTTTGCTGACATCTTTAAATCTCGATCTCGACCCCCTCCGCTCCTCTTTAGCAGCTGCTCCCCCCCTTCTCTCACTCTTCTTATCGTCATCATTGTCATCGTCTTTGCTGTCAGCCATATCTGTGATGTAATAACACAGGAGTGAGCAGCATGAATCCAAAAATCTTCCAATGTCTTAAGAGAAAGTCTGAGTCTCACCAGTATCAGAGATGTGGGATTCCTCCTTGTCATAGATCCATGTGTCCTTTTCTGGAAGGCCCAGCAGGTTTCTGAGCCACATGGCCTCAGTAGCCATCATGTCCAGCAGTTTCCTCCACAGCTGCTGCCTGCAGGGGGCACCACACACCACCATAACCTGTAGGTTTACTACACTGGGTGTGCAATTGAGGACCGTGGGTGTGTGTATAAAGCTGCCAAGATGCTACAACAGAGATGTTACATGACTCATGTGTGTTGACGCCTCACCCCACAGCTGCTACTGTTAGATGAGGTATCGGTTCAGTAGGATCGTAAAGCTGCAGAAGCAGAGAGTTGAGCTGGGCCAGCCTCTTTTCCTGAGCTGACTCTGGCTCGGGCAGAGACAGCACAACCTGACATAGAGGGGAACAGATGAATGGACAGATATGTTATGTCTCTGATGCCTCATCATGAAATAAAAAATGTACAGATGGATACACAGTGCATTCAACGACTATAACCTGCTAAATGGATAAATCAGCAAAATTTACTGCTACACATACTGTCTTTTAAAGCATTACATATCGTTTGTACCTGTTGGAGTGTGTTAACAGAGAGGTCCCAGATGTGTCCTGGCTTCACCTCTTGCCACAGCTTCTTCAGGTCCTCCACTGGCTGATCATGGTAGTGCAACTAAAATAATTTATGGAGCAGTGACAAAAGCATGAACATGTGACCACAAGACTACAATGAACAGAACTCACTGTCACGCTCCAGAATAATAATTGCCACTGTTAGTTATGCTCCTCTAACAACTGTAATGCATGTCATTATTTTTTATTCTCCCCACAAGAGAAGAGAAAAAATATGTGTGCCGCCTTTTGCGGTGTAATATGAGCAACGGCTACGAGAGCTGTAATCATCCTAATATTTGATGATGACAGATGTGACTTTGAAAAGAGAGGTCACCCAATATTCCAATTACAGGTGAGATGGGCTGTAATAAGAGATAATATTTTACCTTTGACGTTTGGATACACTTTCCACTGTCGTTTCCAATCATTCCCTCCATGTCTACCGCTATCTGCCATATTTACCTACCCAATGTTGGTCAATGTTTTCCCCTCTTAACGTTTATCAGAGGTACTGCCCAATGCCAGTCCTTGCATCTTCTAAAGTATTAATAAACTGGTATTTTTCCTCGTCAGCATCTACCACCCTATATCTAAAATATCTGTTGGAGAAAGTATGAGTAGAGGCCTTTGATACAGCAGACCACTCAATCTCATCGACAGCATCTTGAAACTAAAAGGTGACAACATTCAGCCACCAAATGTGGCATTCATCATCTGCCCCCCCCAAGTGGTTGTCAGTTTGTTGCAACTGACGTCGCTAACGCTATCAAGCTAACACTCACGTTGCATAACGCAGCTAATATTAAGGTCAATAAATATAGCTGATGTCAACATCACTAATGCTAGCTATCTAATGACTGTTAGGCAGGACAGTATGTTGGGCCCATCCTGTAAAAATCTGCTAAATAGATCATTTTTTCTTCTTCTTGTCTAATGTAGCTAAGGAGACTTATTTATTAGCTCTATATTCACTAGATCAAACTAATCAGCCTCCCAGTTAAAGCCAAGTTCTTATTGTTCTGCCATGGCAACATAAACTCTTTATATTTCCCTCGGTACAGTGCAGAGCCATTAGTGGCTGATTTGAGATATTAGCAGTTATGATCTATTATAGGTTAATGAGCTGTCATGAATTATGATGGGAGTAATATAACTGTGACGAACAAAATGAATGGAACAGAACAGAAATCATTAAAAGCAGGTTGCAAAGGGGCAGCCATAATGGGCTGATTGTACCCCTGCCTACAGTCAGAGAATTGTCAAAGAGGAACAACACATTCTTGGGTCATCTCACACGGACTGAGGTGGTGTGACTATGATTCAGACTGAAGTAAATTAAACAATGAAAGATGTCTTATACATCGGCGGCACATGGATAGATTTATATTTTGTACAAACTCCAAAGAGGGTTTGCACAAAGTAAGACCACGATGTCACTGATCACTAAAAGAGTGCTTAAATTGCTTCTATCTGTCAGAATTACCTTGGGGTTTTTGCTTAAAAACTCTTGCTCCTCAGTGATGCAGACTTCTTCAGGAGAGCTGGGTCTCTCTGGGCTGTGGACCCCCTGTAGCATCTCATACACAATCAACCGACACTGTTTCACTGCCACTATCTTTTCCAGCTTCGTCTGCACACACAAGAAACACAGACAAAAACACATATGGGTGTCTGTTTGTGCATAAACCTCGCATAGCAGACACACAGTTTAATTGTACAGCACCTCTAGGAAAAGCCTCTGGTCTTTAGTTTTGTCCTGGTACAGCGACACTCCCCTTAATGTGACCTGTATGGAGGCTCCTTGCAGCAACACGGGGTGGGTATTGAGCTGCCACAGTTCAGTTTTGATGCCTGGCGCCTCTGATTTAAATATGAACACCATCCGCTTTGTATCACCTGGAAGGATCACATCTTGGATGGGGGAGGCAAAATGAAAAGCAGAGAGGCGGGTTGAACACTGGTTGAAAGACACAGGGTGACGGGCTGACACGGGGACAAACAACGTGTGACGTAAGAGTGGTGCCAGCAGGTGTCTGATTATGTTTGTTTGTTACCAGAGGAGGAGTTGAAGTAGAAGCACAGAGCCTTTCTTTGTGACCGCAGGTTAGGAAAGTGGCGTGGCACGAGAAGCTGCTGCCAGCTGTAGTAGATAGCTGTGCTGCCCTCATTGTGGAGCTCCAGGTGGGTTGTGGCATTTTCTCCATTCAGGGTCTCAAAGATTACTGTGGCCCTGATTCCTACTTCTCCCTGATCCACGAGCATAGGAGAAAGAGAGGTGTCACAAATGAAAAGATATAAATATTAATGACTGTTTATTAATTATATTATAATTACTTTTCATCAGAGCATGACAGGCAGAGTGAATTCAAGGAACTTGGGATCTCCACTTTACATCTTAACAAAACAACAGAATAACACGTTGGGTGTTTCCTCTTTGACTGCGGCCCACCAGGGAAAAATAAAGCTTTAATCGATTCCAGTCCTTTCTTCATTTACTCCTGATTGATGTTAAGATGCACTCAACAAATCCAATCACCCATTGATGTTTTTTCACACTGAAAGCCTACCTATGATTGGACTGCCCCAGTACTTGAACACTGGAGGATGTGCTGAGTTTGATTTATGTTGCCGTACAGGAAGCATTTCAACTTAAAATTTAAATTTGGTCATTAACTACTCGCCTACATGCCAGTGGAAAGTCAGGTGAAGTTTCGCAGTCCACAAACATTTGTGGAGCTTTATAGTAAAACAGGGTTGCAGAGTTCTCCTTAACAACTGAAGGACAGAGGGATTTGTTTTGAATTGTAAAAAAAAACAAAAAAAAACTGGAGAGACTGGAAGGCTCTGTACAGCTTGTCTTTGGAAGCCAAAAAACTCCAAATTCATTTGAAGAGATGTTTTTTACACCCTTTTTTAAGCTAAAATCTTCAGTGTTAGCACGCACCTCATGTGAAGTGGGCTGAGTAATAATATCTGAGAATGTGCCGTACAGACGTCATGGTCTGAACTGTTTAAAGGACCTTCTGTACCTGGTTGGTGGTAGAGTTTCCAGTCCAGGGAGCAAGCAGACCACAGAACCTCAAGGCAGGAAAGGGTAGAGCATCTGACCAAACATCATCATACTGTGCCAGTGGATCACTGAGGAAGTCAGGGAGATAGTAGTACCACAAGTTAGACAATATGAGTATGATATTATTATCAGTCTCACAATTCAGCTGCTGCAATTGACGATCATTTTCGTCATCAATTAATCTGATGATTATTTACATGATGAACTGTTTAGTCAATAAATGGGTAAAAAAAAGGTAAAAAAAAATATATATATGTATATATACAGTATATATATACAGCAGCATTGTTGGCCCAGTTTTCACTTATTCCGATTGGAAAAAGTTGAACTCTTGTTAGAAAGTATGGCAAACATAATTTTTTTCCTCACAGGTTCTCCTTCCTCATCTCCTTGTACTCTCTCTCCTCTTCTTCCTTCTCCAGTGAGGGACTACGACACACTGTGAAAAAAGTGCATGGCTTGCCGGTGCCAATCTCCTCCAGTGCGTCGATAGCCTGTAATTAAAGTGACACAGACAGGTCAGCTGCACAGTCGTTTTCAGTCCAACTTCGATAGATATGTGTGTATGTCCTGGTCTCTCATATCCAGGCAGTACAGCTGGAGATGAAATTAAGTAATATTCAGCATTTTTCAAATTACTGGAATCAGTGTATAATCAGGTTGCTGATAAAATAAATACATTATAAAAGTAACTGGTAACTAAAGTTATCATAAGTGGAACTAAAGTGCAATATGTTCCTCCAAAATACAGTGGAGGGAAGATTTCTAACTTTGGTTGTTGAATCCCAGAAGGGTTGTCTTTTTCTGTTGCACTTTCTGTCTGTTACACACTTGTCTAAATCTAACATGCAAAAAGCCACCAGGACAAAGTCAAGCTGCAGGTGTACAGCACCTCTATCTTCTTCAAGGTGCCGTATGTATATGTAGCATTTTGGTTGAAAACATTTGTAAATTTACTAAAACAATTTCATGGCAGTCAATGTTGAAAAAAGAAATTGTAATAGAAGAATCGAATCGACTCTTGGATTTGGAGAATCACGACACCGCTAGTTCAACCCTGTATTTCAAACTTCTCCACAGTTTTAAGTTGCACTCGTGACTTGATTTCCTTTCTCTCCTTCCTTCCACTGGGCCTTTCGTCTCTCTTCTTGTCTGCGACAAAGCAACAGACAAGTTGGCTGCTGACAGGACAATCTGTCTCTGTCTGTGTGTTAGTCAGAAGGCACTTCAGAACTCAAATCACCTCAGCATCACGAGCCACCAGCATGACAGAACCCATTGCTACCAATTCCTCTTATGTCAAATATGCATGTGTGTGTGTGTAAAGAGAGAGCGAAATAGTGGGAGGAAGTCATTTGAATAAGCCTTCCCATCATCAGCACCTGTTACTCGGAGTGTTAATAAGATTAATAGGGAACTGGCTGTGCAAAGAAGTGCAGATTTGTCTAAGTGTTTACGCCAGAACCTCCTGCCCTGCTGATGGAGTCATTGGGATGCGGACAGAGCAGTAAGGCACGTTCAGTCCCTTCTCCTGGGCTCTGTTAGTCCACAGACCTCAGCAGTGCTACTCTATGAGTGGTCACGCTCCAGATTTCATAACTGTACCGTTGCTGTGTTAGCATGTATTTAAACACACAGTGTTTATGCCAAGGTGCTTCGTTTATCTCATTATGCATGTGCGTGTTTTACAGGTAATCAAATTATATCACCACATATTTGCACAACAGTATTGTGATCGGCCTTCTGTGTGTGTTTTGGCCCCGGGTGCCTGGATGCGTGTGTATACGCGTGGGCGTGCTTGTACATTTGCTTGTCTGCCTTGCCCGTGTGATGTATTGTGTTCCGCGTACATAAAAAGACCAAGAACAGTGTGGCCGATGCTGGGTGTTCACAAGCTGTTGTGAAGAAACTGATCATGAGCAGCTCCAGCAGCTAGAGACAGAGTGTCCTGAGGGTGTGAGCAGCTTCAGCGTGATATGTGGTTGGACAATTGGTCCGATGATTCTGCTGTTTGTGTCGATGTGCAATCTCGATCTGAAATTACGAACATACATTTACAAGTATGTATAAACTTTATACTAAGTGATGATTTGGCAGTGGCATAACTGACCTTGCCAGTCATCAGATCTGATATGAGGCATTTTTCTGATAATCAGAATCTTTTTTTCTATCTGATTGTGGATAAAAAAAAATGTATGTAGTGGAGTACAGCATTTTTCCTCAAAATGTAGTGGAGAGGACTATAATTTTGCATATGCTGTTGATAATTTTTGTTGATTTGAACCGTTGAACTTTTACATTAAAATTATTTCATACTGCACCTTTAAGAAGACCAAAAAAAAATGTATAAATCTGAATAATATTAATTTGGATTGTGGCATCACAACTTTCAGGTGAGATTAGAGGTTTTCAAACTGTGAGGCGGCAGGTGCAGGGAGCTGCCTAACACTGTTCTGAAAACAAGCAGAGCTGCAGCTGCAGCAGTGGCTTTGACGCACAACCCATAGAGGCAGTTAATGTATTTGAAAACCCCTCACCACCCGATTTCCTGAAAGTCTCACAAAGACGACACTCCACAGAGTTGTAAAGTCAAATCTGAACACAGACTGACGTTTTTAAGTTTTCTTTATTATTACGGTAATCGAATGATGCTTGTCTTTACATCCACGACTGCACTGCAAGCAGGAACTGCTAATAGCTGACAGCATACTTTTGATGGTGCCAATTTGTCAAAAATATGATCATATGATAATAATAATAATACTAATAATTAGGCCTGCACGATATGAGCAAAATGTGCGATGTGCGATGACACCCTTCAATATTGCGATGACGATATGACTTGCGATAAATAAGAAAATATTTAAGTTTGCATACAGGACTGTGTCTTTCAGATTTTTCTGCATTAATAGATTCCCTGCTTTGAGGTACTCTTAAACACTTAATAGCTGATGACAATTAAATTAAAAAAATAGAAAAAATATTTTTAAGCATGCTTTTATTGAACAAAACCCTTATAACATTAATGTACACGTGTTACTGTTGGTGCAGTGATGGTCGCGTTACTTGACTGCTGCTCGACGTTTGCACTCTAGACTGACTGGCCTTAAATTGCTCGTGCAGCTCTTTATGGTGGTGCAGCAGGTGGTGACGGAGGTTGGTGGTGGTGTTACCTCTGGACGTTGCTACAACTGTTCTGCAGGTCCTGCACAGTACCTGGGTCTGTAAATTGTCTTCTGGCTTAAATCCAAAGTATCTCCAAACCGCGGAGCTGCTATTTCTTTTTGCCACAAGCGTTTCGTCGGCATTTTCACCGCTCTGCTCTCCTGCCTCCGCCATCCTGTTTACTCTGGCTACTAATTTTCACGCAGGAACACGAGCAGAGCTGGGCGTCATCTGATTGGCTAAACGATGTGCATGCATTGCACAAGTGTCAAGGGCCGCATCTGATTGGCCAAATGTCAGCACGCTGAGTGTGAAAGCATGGCGGATGTAAACAAAACTTATCGCACTTCAGACTAGCTTCTGCGATGAGTTTATCGCGCACGTTCACATCGCGATGACGATGAAAATACGATTAATCGTGCAGGCCTACTAATAATACTAATACAACCTAAAAAGGTGGGGTAAAGATGGCTCTCTTCGATAATTTCCCATGCCTTTTGGAAATGTCATCAAGCTACATCTTTCTATCATAACAACCTGTTTTGTACTACAGAGTAAATAATACATCGCATGTATTAATTATCGCTGATTATGCTGAGCAATCCTGGTGGTAATACCTCAAAACATACTGTACACAATCCTGTCCTCCAATCCCTTGTTAGTTTTATCAGCCATACGGTGATAGTAACTGAAGTATCTGCACTTGGCTCAGACTATTCGTTGGTCTAACTTTAGCAGAAAACCTTTGTCCATTCGACTTTCTACAGTTTTTAAAGCTCATCAGGGAACATTGAGTTTAATACAGGGGCCTATCATTAAGGTATAATAGGATCAGTTGTATGAACTTAGTAAGTGCGACTGAGCCAAACCAGCATTCACTGATAAAATATCAATGCCTGTGTTACCTTTTTGCAGTCCACGTCCTGAAAGACCTCTCCAAGCTCCTGGCACTGGTGCTGCAGGTGATCACTCTGATCCAAATTCCAAGAGTCTAGACACAGAGTCTCAGTACAGATTACTCCAGCAAGATGAAAAGTTTCCCACATTGAGAACACAGTAGCTCTCAGTGTCTTTTCTTGTTTACATTTACATTTACATTTAGGGCATTTAGCAGAAGCTTCTGTCCAAAGCGACTTACAATAAGTACATTTGGAAGGGAGTCATGCTATGCGGGGACGAGGTAAAGTCTGAACAAATGAGTCTTGAGTCTTTTGCGGAAGATGGAGAGTGATTCCACTGTCCTGACATTGGTCGGGAGTTCGTTCCACCACTGTTTGGGTGCAAAAATTCACATCCAGTTCAAGTTGCATTACCTTCTCCTAATTTTTACAATCATCTTGGAAGATGTTTTGGGATCGCCCTCATTACCTTACCGCGTGAAGTGGCTGGATTTTGAAGATCACGTTATCAGGTGGTCTCGCAAATCCATCTTTACAGACTTGCAACCAAACCACAATGATCACATGGAAAATATTTATTCAATGCTATTTTATATCATTTAGATGAGAAGTTCCGATTTAAATGGTTATGTGGACACGAGATAAAGTGATGAGATAAGATGTGCTGAAATGATCCAAAGCATTAAATCAGAACGGAACTTTTGGTTCAAAAGTGGTTCCACCTGCTGTGAACCATCTAATCTGCCAGAAATACAACAGAAGAAGACATTTTTTATTTTCAATTTTTACTTTATAGAGAAAATTTATTGATTCATTTGTTCTGCCTGTTAATACAATTTTCAAGATGAAACCACATCATGACCTGGAAACAATATTTGCGTTTCTGGTTCAGTGGATTGTGGCTTCAGTCATTTTTTAAAATGTTGTTTCAAGCCTTTTTGACCATCGAGGCATTCTGCAATCCCTAAATCTTTTCAGACTTAAAATAAAGTCACACAACCTCTAACCAGTTCTGTTTTTTTTTTTTCATTCATTCATTGTCAACCGCTTTCGTGGTAGCCACTTTATTCCTTTTTTTCAAGGGGTCGCAGGGAGGTTACTGGTGCCAATCCCAGCTATCTCAGGGCGAAGGCAGGGTACACCCTGGATGAATCGCCAGTTCATCGCAGGGCCCTTACTGATGGCAGAGGCCACCCCGCAAGGTGCCAACTGCGCATCAGGAGCAATTTGGGGTTCAGTAACTTGCTCAAGGATACTTCGACATGTAGTTCTGTTTTGCAACCGCCAATGTTTCTGTCCCTCCTGAAAGCAATGTCACCTCATGCTAACCACACATGAATATTTTAGTCCAACCAGAAAGAAAGCATCAGATAAACCATTACATGGTTATTAGGCAGTAATATTATTACAGGATTATGACAGGTTTACACCAGGATTAGGTGTTTGGGTGGTTAGATTAGGCAATTTTTATTTAGACTGAGCTATTATGCAGAATGGGTCCATGTAAAACAGCAAAAGTTGTTCAGACCAATCGGCGTCCTATGAGGAACTTCTGGCATCTATGGCCGTGGTCTCGGCGTGATGAGTTGTATAGTGAGAGAAGCAACTGCTCTTTTCTAAAGGTTAGCAGAGAGGTTAGTGCTCTCCTACTGTTGATCTAATTGGTTGAATTCAGACTGGTAAGTTGTGATAGACAGATGGTTCATCTAATCACCTGCCAAGTATTTTTTTGAAAATGCCTGGCCTTTTCCAAACAGTTTCCAAGGACAGCTTCCCAGATGGTGTAACAAACCATCTGGCATGTCACGTTACTTGATGCCAAGTGTGGTTATCAAAAATGTGTCATCAGAGGGAGAAGTGGACGGCTTTACTGTCACTTCACAAAGCGTTTTTTTTTTTTTTTTGTTGGAAACCACTAGCTTTCAGGTGAGCACACAATCAAAAAGAACAGGGTCAAGAACAAGTGTAGGCGTCTGTATGTACCTGATTCCTGGCGTATGCTGCCTGGCTGTGCTACGTGTGTGACAGGTTCCCATCTGCCCCTCTCTGTCTGAGTCAGAGTGGCTGTGATGCCTCCCATTTCATCTTCAGAACGCTGGGGGAGATTCCCAAACACACTGCCCACACAGTGACCCTAAGACATCGAAGAAAAGGCACGAGTGACTGAAAGCGCTTCAGAGAAAATGAGAACAGAGCTTTAGAGCGTTTAGTGATTGGAGAAGTACAGCAAGTATGAGAAACGAGTCCGACAGATGACTAAAGACAAAGTGGACCAGAGAAAGCAAATGGTTGTCATACATATGGATGAGTGGCATTACTTTGGTTAGAAATTCCCTCTGCTCTTGAGTTTCTCTGAAACGGTTGGCTTGGTTCATCAGTAAGTTTTCCACTGGCCTGTCGAGCAAGTCTTCACGATGACAATGAAAAGAGCAGCAGATAGAACAGAGACAGTGATAAGACATAATGCATACTGAGTAAATCAAATATATATCTTTTAAAATGAGCGAATAGCTTGCTCTTTAAAGCAACACTATGCAACTTTTATACCTTCAGCTTCAAAATCATTTTGATGGTACAGTGTCTTGCAATGTTGTAACAGTCAATCTGCCCCCCATCAGGCACTACAGTACATACATGTTTACGTCAACGTACATGTTTTCAACACGTAACATTGCTATGACATAATGAGTTTTGTTTGTAGTCAGCACCTACATTGCGTCTCACAAATTGTTACAGACCTGGGATTTGTATTTACGACAGTGGTGTAGCACTTAGAAACTGTGGGGGCGCCAAATCGCAAAAAAAATTGCCAATTTCTACATAATGGTGCTTTAAATTGTCTGAAGTGAGAAACCTCTTGGTTCTCTGGTTCTGGGCAGTTGGTAATGTTAATAAAAATTCAGGTAAGAGTTTATTGTGGCTTCTCTCATGTTTCCTGCTGTTGTATACAGGTTAAGGCTGTAATAACGATGCAAATTTGATCTCTCTCTGGTGCAGATCGCTGTGCTCTCTAATCATCTCACCAGATAAGAAGCCCTGCTGACGTCTGCGCTGTACCATATGTGTGTCCCAACGCTGCAGGGCATTACTCTGGATGTTTCTGTGGCCAGACGGGAGCCCACGCTCGTTCTCCACTGCCTCAGAGGGAGGCCACCCTGGGGTCTCTGATGGTGGATCTCTCTGGGAGTTTGGTATTCGTGTTAACAACTGGAAAGTGGAGGGAGGATATAATGAACCAGAGGTGAATAATTAATTAATTAATTAATTAATCATCAAGTGCATTTGTTAGTAGAGCTACTGAGGTTCACTGATTAGTTGTTAATTAATCTGTAACTATTTAGTTTCAATCAATTTTCAAGCAATAATGTCTAATATTTAGTAGTTCCTCCTGTTAGTTGGACAGAAGAAGAAATTTGGGCTCAGGGAAATTGTCATCTCTTATAGATTAGGAGATGAATGAATTCATTGTTTAAAACAATTGGCAGAATAATCAATAATTAAAATATCCATCAGTTACAGGGCCATTTGTTAGTTTACACAGCCTGAACTGCTATTGTTTGATAGTCTTTTTGAATACTATATTTACAAAATGAATTGTCTTTTTAAATGTACACCCATTAGAGCGTATGTGTTCTGAAGGCACCTCTGTCATCCCTTTGGCCTCCAGATAACTTCTGAAATCCTCTAAACTACCCAGGATGCAATGTGGAAGAATCATGCCTTGGTCATCAAACCGAAGCCATTCTGACCCTGAAAAGAGAAGAGCATGGAAAATGAAAAGAAAAAAAATGCAAGAAACAGAAAAACAAGCAATTTTTGCCTTAAAGGAACAGTTCACCCCAAAATGAATCTTCAATCATTATCTACTCACCCCCATGCCGACGCAAAGTCAGGCCTTTTGTTGCCGGCAAAACATTTGTGGAGCTTCACGACAAAGCAGCATCGCAGCATTCTACTAACACGGGGACTTCTTTAAAAACGTAAAAAAACAACTAAAATTCTTCTTGACATAAAATGGCTCCATACAGCTCGTCAGGTGTAATTCAAGTCTCTGGAAATTCCAAGATCCCAAATTTATTCTACATCGGCACTGTAGCTGCTAAACCAAGAGCATCTGTGTGCACCTTGTCTGAAGCGGCTGCACTATCTTGACCGCATGTAGAGGATGTCAGCAATGTTTTATTTAAATCAATTTGGGATGTCAGGATTTCCAGAGACTTGGATTACGCTGGATGAGATTATGTTTTTTTTCTTAAGTTTTCTTTTTTGTTTAATAAAGTCCCCATCTACTTTAGTTGTTTAGGAGAACGCTGCAAACACTGTTTTGCTGTGAAGCTCCAGAAATGTTTTTTGGACCAAAAACTTCACCCGACTTTCCATGTGGAGCATGAGGGTGAGAAGATAACGACTGAATTAAAATCTTTAGGTGAATTAATTTTTTTAAGAATGCATATTATGACTGTGATAACGTCTCTTATGTTTCAATATGCTACTGTACATTATGTTATTATCCATGAGGTGAAAGGAAAGCGACTAACCTGTGCAGTCCGGAGGTAGAGAGTCAGGGTCCAGGTTCAATGGATGAGTTGGTTGTGTCTTATGCACACGAGCCATGAGCACTGGTTTTTGACGGCCCTTGGGTGGCCTTGGTATATGAAGCTGCGGTCATAATCACATACTCAGTAACATATACTACCACTTTAAAAGGAAGTACATTGATCTCACACACACAGAGCACAGCAAAATAATCTTCCAATAAATGGTAAATTAGTGCATATGGATGAAGTAGGTTTACTTTCTTAAGGTCGGGGGGGTGAACAGCTAGAGCCTG